>MU188857.1:18639-50542 GCA_016904865.1 Pissodes strobi
AAAAAAAAATTATTATATTATTCTATTATAACATAACCTATAAATCTTACCAGTAGTGGACGTGGCTGAGCTGGCTGAACTTGCTTCTGAAGGCTTCTTGTCAGGAGATCTTTTGTCGGATATTTTTTTCTCAATTCTTGGTTTTTCCACCGGTTTAGCAGCTGCTTTTGGCCTAGGTTCTGGTTTCGATTTTGCCTAAGTTACAAACAACAAAATAAGTAAAACTCTACAGTATGGGAAACATGAATAGTATATTTCATTATCAGTCCAGAAACAAGGCTTTTCCGGTGCGCGCACGACAGTTTCTGGTGTGAGGCGTAGCCGAACACCGGAAGTCGTGCAAGCACAGGAAAAGCTGTTTCTGGACGTGTAATGAACGATATTTTTCATAATACCTCTCTGAAATCAAGACATAAACATAAAATTATTATAATTTTACGTATCCAAAATCATGTCATAATACATTTTGTATTCAAATGAAAGCAAACGTCAAACTTGCAAGACAAGCAAGACAGGTATCTATCTAATATTCATCAAGCGTTGCTATGGAAATGTGTTTGTATGCTCTGTTGTAATTGAATAGGCAGCTAATTTTGAAGTATTTGTGACAAGTAATGTCAGAATAAATGAAATAATTTTACTCAAAATTAGACTATTGACGCTAAAATGTACTAGATTAATCTTGTGGACTACATCGCTGTATAATTTTAACCCAATTTATTCTACTTTATGCTTATTCTGTGACTAAATAACTGCAAATTTAGCACTTAAAATCAGGGAGTGGGAAAACTTTTCCCGTTCCCTAATTAGGGACCGGGAAAATTTTTCCCGTGCCCGGACCGAAAAGACTTACTTTCTTTGCTCTACAGAGACGTCGAAAATGATAGTTTTCAGAGAGGTATTATGAAAATAAGATTTTTGGTTATTCTTATTGCCTATTAGATAAACAGTATTGTGTATAAATGGAATTGGAAGATAAGGGCTGCTACAGCCCTTATCGATATCAACAAGTTAGTGAGTCAGTAATTTTTTGTGTCTTATAGCCATTATGACCATTTGTGGAGAGCTATGGATTTTACCTGTTCCCGGGGATTATTGTAGCTTATGGAGTATTGTGAGGAGAGGTTTCTTGACCCCACTGTTTGTTTGCTTGCGTTTTGTTTTACTGCTCGACCATATATATGTATTTTTACCTCCGTGGCATGTCTTTAGTTTTAAGTTTTGAGATTTGTATATGTTTAGCTAAATGTCTTAATAGGCTACTATGTAACGTGGGAGCGCCTACTTGCGGAATAGGTTTTAGGAAAACTACTGTCGACGAATATTTTATGATACTGGTGTTTGTAATTTTATAGTTTGCTACATTGTTTTTGTTTTATTTGTATTACTTTAGTTGTAGTAAAGCTTTGTCTACAAAATGTATATTTTTATGACATTAAAGTATATTTTGATTTGATTTGATTTGATTTATATCATTTTGGCGTAAAATCGGGATTTTTTTAGTCTTATCGTTAGTTTTACTTCTTCTCCTTGGGGTGCCGTGCAGATTCCTGCGTAGGCGTCCTCCCAACATCTTCTTATCAAATTTCTCTATTTAAGGCCGCAGTTTGAAGAGTTTGAAAGTCTTGCATGCCCGTCCAATGCCGGATATTTCTCCGCCATGATAGTCTCTTGCGTCCTATCCCCCTTCTTCCTTCGATTTTGCCTTGCAAAATCAAGCGTTGAAACGAATAGCGTTCACCACGTATCAGGTACCCCAGATAAGAAAATTTTCTCTTTTTGACGTGCTCAAATAACTCACGCTCTGCAAGATTTGCTCGACGAATAACGTCCGCGTTAGACACTCTATCCACCCACGAGATCCTCAGCATTCTTCGAAGTACCCACATGCCGTACGATGTCGAAGTACGATGCCTTGAGGGTCCACGTTTCCACACCATACAAAAGAACTGACCATACATAACATTTGACCATTCTGTATCTGAGTTGAAAATCAGATCATTATTTGCAAGAAATTTTCGAAGCTTTTGAAAGGTCGTTCTGGCCTGTCCAATCCTGCTCTTAATTTCTGTCTCTGGATCCCATTTATTATTTATAAGACATCCCAAGTATTTGAAATTATTAACCTGTTCTATGTGTTTTTCGTTAATACGTAATTGTATCGGTGGGATATCATTTCTACTAACGACCATAACTTTTGTTTTATTAATGTTTATTTTAAGGCCCAGCTGCTCACTCGAGTTGTTAACATCGTTTAGGAGAATCTGGAGATCGTTCGCACTGTCGGCCAGGATTACAATGTCATCAGCGTATCTTATGTTATTAATGGGAATGCCGTTTACCCTAATACCCAGTTCACTCCCCGAAACCGCTTCAACAAATGCCCTCTCCACGTACAGGTTAAAGAGCATAGGAGAAAGAATACACCCCTGCCTTACACCTTTCTTTACTGCAAATTCCTCTGTGGTGCCATTGTTTTGAAGTCGGATTTCGGCTGTTTGGTTCCAGTAAAGATTTCCAATAATTCGAATGTCCTCATCTAGACCCAGTTCTTGCAAATATTTTAGGAGAATATCATGCTTAACGTTATCAAAGGCTTTCTCGTAGTCTATAAAGCACATAAAAACGTCTTTTCTTTGGTCGTAGCAGTTCTGAACCAGTGTTTGTAGGCTGAAGATGGCTTCTCTTGTCCCAAAACCATTTTTGAAACCAAACTGACTTGATCCACTAGCTTCTTCGCATTTTTTGTATAATCTGGTACGGATAACACGAAGGAAAGGTTTAAGAAAATTGCTCATCAGACTAATGAGACGGTAATCTTTGCACATTATCGCATTTGGTGATTTTGGAATGGTAATAAATGTAGAACGCAACCAGTCTTTGGGGATTACTCAGGTGTCATAAATTAGGTTGAATAGTGTCACCACTATTGCCAAACTGTTCTCGTTTAATGTGTGGAAGGTTTCGGAGTACATATTATCTGGTCCAGGGGTTTTGTTGTTTTTCATTGATATTATTCCATGGGTGACTTCGCTTTTAAGAATACTTGGTCCAGATGGTGAATATGTTGTTAAGCCGCTGCAGATGAGTGATCTGTTGTCATCAAAAAGTCATGATTTCTGATATTGCTTATGGGTCTTTTGTTGTGCAGCCCTACTATTTCCTTTATTTTTTTTATGCAAATGGAAACTATCGCCCAGACGATAGAGGTTCTCGGCTTCTATGCGTCGATCAGTTAGCCATTTTTCCTTTGCAACCCTTATGTGCCTACGGATCTCCCTTTGGTAGCCCTGACGGTTTTTTTTGTGTCTTGCAGAGTCGACGCTGTTAGTTCCAATATGTGTTCATTAGTTTTTTGTCTTTATTTTAGGTTGAATAAGACATCTACTATTTGCCTTTTCAAATGATTTCCTGATGTTGGACCAGAGTTCTTCGTCATCTTCTGCCATAGCGATATTGGCAATTTGAGTATTTAGAATATCTTTATATTTTATTGTTGTTGCTTCATTTTTTAGTAGCTTAGGGTCGGGCGTTTCTTTAGGTTTCTTTCTTTTCCTACTTGCTAAGCGCAGTCTTATATTTGCACATAGGGGATTATGGTCGGATTGGATATCCGCTCCCGGAAATGTGCTAACTTTGGCTATGGAGTTTCGCAACCTACGATTAATAGTTATAAAATCGATCTGATTCCGAACAATACCGTTATCCTGGGGTGAATTCCAGGTATAAAGGCATCTGGCGGCAGCTTATACCATGTGTTTGTTATAACAAGTTCATTTTCTTCACAGTATTGTATTAGTTTTTCACCTATTTCATTTCTTGTTCCAAGACCATGCTCACAAACAGTGTACTCTACTCTACCCATATTTACTTCATTGTTCTTAGTAAGTTTTAGAGCTTGATCAAGCTGGTCATAGGAATTGCTCTACCTCTTCATCTGGTTTGTCTGAGGTGGGCGCGTATGCTTGGATGAAATTAACGTTTAAGGGTTTACCGAATAGTTGAACAATGATTATTCTCTTTGAAATTGGTGCAAAATTTCTTACTGAGTTCCGTAAGGATTCATCCATCATAATACCGACACCATGTCTATGATTTCTGCCTGTGTTGTTACTACCAGAATAATAAAACACTTTTCCATTTGAATGGATCACCCCTGAGACAGGCTATCTAACTTCGCTGATTCCAAACACATTAACTTTCATTCCCTTCATCTCCTGGATAAGGTAGTGGTATTTTCCAACAGCATATAGGGTGTTGACATTCCATGTTCCTATTCTCATTGTCTCATCAAGTTTTTACTACTAACTTATTATCTAACCAGAACTCATTTTGCATATCTTATCGTCAATAGACATTTCTTAACTGAATTTATTTAAACAGGTCTCTATTTGGATATTGTATAGTTGTAGGAAAATGTGCAATTGAGATTCGACTGCTTCGGCTCAATTGAATGAATATAAGTTATGAAGATTACTTTAAATAATTGTACAAGATGCGTGAATTCCTGTGCAATTTTAATCCTAGACCAAAGGATAAAACATTATTTGAGGTAGAATGCAAGCGCTATGTAAAAAACCATCTGCCAAAAATGGACTGGGATCACTACAACAAGCCAGTGCAGTAGTCCAGCAAAAATTAGTTGGCAACACTACAATAAGCTCTTACTGTAGTCCGTAATCCGTTTTATTGTCTAAGATGCAAATATCCTCTGAAAAGATTGACAATATTTCAATAATTCCTGGAAAAACTTAAAAGTGTTGCTAACCCAAACTATCCAAAAACACTAAAATTGAAGTCTTACAGAACATAATGGAGTTAATCGGGAAAGGTACTTCACTTCAAACGGAAACTGGCTAGCTTTGTCAAAGACAAAGAAACATATCTAACCTGACTAAAAAGACACTGTCAGCAGAAGAAAATTTAGTAGGTAAGATTAACGGACTACAAGAAGAAAACAAAAAATATATGATAAACGAGTTGTTTAAACTGAGATACTCGTTCAAATGTAATAGAAGTATTAATGAAACTTCCTAAAATGATGACAACATTAATGTAGCATGCAGGATATTCCAAAATCATCAGACACTGTTAGGATTTTAGAGAGTGTCTACAGTCTTCTCTAGCTCCCACTTTACAGATATATCTGATGGTCGCTTTCTGTAGAAGAATTAAATAAGGATTAGGCAATATATCCCCAAAAAACCAGTTCATACCGAAGATCAGACTTCACAAGCGGGAAATATGCTGTTCCGAGCATAGTGCCCAATTAATTTGAGATAATTCTTATTATAATAGAAAGAGAACATTTGGCCGGTAAAATGATTCGATTATAATGAGAGTTCGTTGCTAGGCAGTTTTGTGAGCGAAATTGCCAAAATGCAACAAACTTTAATATAATAAGAATATGTTGCCTAAAAAATGTTCAATCGGAAGATATTCGACATCACTAGTTCACGAGAAGAGTTTTGCCAACAGAAAATAGGTCGTTGCTATGATATTTTTTTGGCCAAATGAAATAGTCCGTGCAAAATGAGGAATTAAAATCTACGATCAATGTGAAGTGACGCTTTATGTTTATATTCACCGACACCGGTCTAAGCAAGGCCACCTACGACCGTTGTCTAAGCCGCCTTGCGAACCCATTTATCTTTAATAATAATTAGATATTATTACTATTAAAAAGAGATGTTTTTGCATTAATTTGTCGACATTTGAAGAAAAAACAGCATATTTTATTTGGAGGAAAAGTTACTTTTCATGGCTTGGTCTCTATTACCAGCCTCACTTCGTTCGGCTGTTAAACACGAGCGCGCCATGAAAAGTATCACTTTTCCTCCATATAAAATAATATACTATTTCATGGAACTGGAAAAATCAAAATTATACATTTTGGCAGAAAATTTTTCGTGAATTTCTATTTAGAAAAGCTTTTTTTTTCAATATTTTCAAAAAAAAAATTAAAATCAAGAATTTTTTTTGGTTTAGAAAACTATTTAGAATGTAAACAGTTTTCACGTAACTAATTTCAGTTAATCTAGAGTTGGAAAAATTAAAATGATGCATTTCCGCAGAATTTTTTTTATGATTTTGTATTTGGGGAAGTTTCTGAAATCAGTTATGTATTTCAGCTAAGCGTGGAGTGCCTTCCAGCTGCACAATCTTAGCCGTGAATTTGTTTTATCAATATTAAACGACAGCCGATTGGTGTCACACCATTGCTTCATCGTATGCGAGTCACCAGACACCATGTCCATGCAGGAAGATACGCCTCTCCACCAGATGATAGTGTCATCAGAAAAAAAATAGCATGAAAGCCAAACTGACAGAGAACAAGTATTTTATGTGATTGGAGAAAACTGAAGATACTAGTTATAACAAGTTTTTCAATGATTTTTGAGAGATTGCATTAGTCGAAAATTGGAAGAATCCTTATGGTCACCACGTTTGTATATTGACTGAAAAATCGCGGTTTTGAGACACGCTCTGTGAAAAATGATATTAATGGCGGCAACTGAAGTGACCATAGCTGATTCAGTCAAACTTTGGAATGAAAAGAAAGACCTGAAGACAGAGAGATCCGTTTCAACCTCAGTCGAACCAATACCGTAGGCGTCGTGGAAGCGATAGTACAACTTACGCAAGGAGTCCACGTCACTAGAAAGTTCCTTTGAAGCTAGAGCTAATTTGATGCTAGTGTTTGTGTGCCCTTCAAAACACATATTGGAGGGTTGGTCATGGAGATAGGCAAGGAATAACTGAAGAGCCTTTAATATGGAGGGGTCCCTTAGTCTAGTCAGCAAATAACGACCATCAGCCTCATCCGAATCTCGCGACAGACGCACTATAGGTGGAGTCATCGGGTCCATATCCAGCCCACTATCCCTCTTCGCATTTTTCTCCACAACAACCTCCAAATTCTCCAGCGCAAGAGACTTACAGGCAGCCAAAGTTTCCCTGTCAGAGCCAACCGCAACATACCTGATCCCCGAGGTATATGTACAGATGGTACAAGATGTTGATAGCCAGTGGTCGAAGTACTTGCTGCAGGCAGCGATACCTTTAAGGGTGTTAAAGATGAATTGGCAGTGACTATTTCAGTACCCGGCGGCCACATACTTATGTCGTTAAGTTGCTTTAGGTGGCTTTTTTTTTCTGCACACCAACCTGGAAATCGGAGTGTGAACAGTCCTTATTCTTCAGCATTGGAAATCAGTACTTCCAACTTAGACACTACCACATAGATGAAGATAAAGCCAAGCTACTCATCTCTAGAAAGAATATAGGGAACGGGTGGAACCGATGGAGGGTCAGGGAAATGGAGAACCTACCTAAATGTTACAGATGCCACAGAGTGGGGCACATTGCGAATAAATGCAATAAGAAAGAAAGGGAAGAATTATGCTACAAGTGTGGAGATCAAGGTCACCTCAAAAAAGACTGCACAAAAGATGAAAAGTGCTACCTCTGCAATGCTGTTGGCCACAAAGCTGAAACAACAAGATGCCCTGAGTACAGAAGACTGCCACAAGAACAGAGGAAGGAGAAGAAGGAGAAGTCACAAAGCTATTTATGAAAGTTATACAAGGCAATATAGACAGGGGAAGAGCGGCAATGGACCTAATGTACAAAACGGCCGAAGACGAAAACTCAGATGTAATGATTATAGCTGAACCAAATAAAAAGAAAGCAATCAAAGGAAATTTGCTAATGGATAGCAGAATGGATGTGGCTATGGTAATAAGGAATCCGCAACTAAAAATAAGGGGAACAGGATCAGGAAACGGATACGTATGGATCGAACTAGAAGATGTTGTGGTCTATGTCTGTTACATCTCCCCAAATATGGACCTAGAAATTTATAATGAATACTTAGCAGCGTTACGAGCAGATATGAACAGGCAAATCAAAGGAATAATTGTTGGAGGCGACTTCAACTCGAAATCATACATGTGGGGATCCGATGTAGAAGACAACAGAGGCCGAATACTATCGGAATGGTTAGCTGAGGAAAACTTAATAACTTTCAATCAAGGTGGGACTCCGACGTTTATAAGGGGAGACTCCAAATCATATATAGACTTAACCTTCGGCACTAAAAACACCGCTAAACGTATGAACAACTGGAAGGTTCTAGAAGCTGTAACACTTAGTTTCCACCAACATATCGTATACGAAATAAGAGAAACGGAGGCTGGATCATTAAAAAAGAGAAAATCTGTGAACTCGTAAAGGAAGTTGGAATGAAGATGGAGCAAGGCCATAACAGAATAATAGATCCAAAAACTCTGGGCGAAGTCATCACAGAAGCCTGCGATAAAGTACTGAAGAAAAGAAAAGGACTTAGAGACAAAAAACCGGTGCATTGGTGGACGGAGGACATCGCAGAGAAAAGAAGAGCGTGCATGAAAGCAAAAAGAACAGCGAAAAGGGAAAACAAAAAAAAATTACCCGGTACGCAAAGCAGAAGCAAAAGATATTTATAGAGAAAGCCGCTTAAGCCTAAAAAAGGCCATTGCCAACGCCCAATCTGACGCCTGGAAAAAAGTCATAGAGGAGGTGGAACACGATACATGGGGAAAATGATACAAAATTGTCATGGATAAGCTGATAAGAGCCCCAGCAACTGACCTGAGTGACGAAAAACATATGAGCGTGGCAGAAACTCTATTCGCTAAACATCTGGTAAGCGAGTGGGACAGAGTTCAAACCAACACACCGAAAATACCTCTCTTCACCATAAAAGAGCTTCTTATAGCTACAGACAAAATAAAGGAAAAAAAGGCACCAGGGCCAGACAAGATACCCCCGGAAATTATAAAAGCGGTAATTAGAGGATACCCGGAGAACGTCCTTAAAATCCTAAATAGTCTGCTGATAAAAGGAAGCTTCCCCAAAGAATGGAAAACCGCAGAACTCGTACTTATTGAGAAAATCAAACAAGGACAGGCAGATAAATCCTACAGGTCCATTTGCCTCTTAAATGTTCTGGGTAAAGTATTTGAACAGTTAATTCTCGGAAGACTGAAAATCGAAATTGGACCTAGCCGAGGAACAATATGGATTTAGGGACAAGAGATCTACTACCCACGCGCTACAAAGGGTCCAGGAAATCGCGGACGAAGCTAATGAAAGGGCTGGGAGGAAAAGATGCTTGCTCGTAACAGTAGACATTCGCAATGCCTTCAACTCAGCTCAATGGAGTGGAATTTTAGAAGAAATAAAAAGAAGACGAATAGCTCCTTACATATATAATATGATAGCAAGCTACCTAGAAGAAAGATGGCTCTTCATAGGAACTGCTGGAAGAATGAAGATGACTTGTGGAGTGCCCCAAGGGTCCGTACTGGGTCCAACGCTCTGAAACCTCTACTACGATGGTGTCCTTAGGACCCCCGTTCCTCGAGGCGTTAGCCTGATAGAATACGCGGATGGTCTAGCCATTGTAGCTACAGGAAAAGACGAGGAAGAGATGAAGAACAAGTCAAATGCGGCACTAAGATGCATCACAGAGTGGCTGAGAATCAAGAAATTGAGCCTAGCCCCGCAGAAAACTGAGGTAGTGATCCTCGCAGGAGGTCGGACAGTGAAAGAAGTTACAGTTCAAGCCGAAGACATGAAAATCAGAAGCCAGGTGTGTATAAAATACCTAGGGGTCACATTATACCGAAACATGAGAATGGGTCAACATGTAAGGAAGGCTACAGCAAAAGCGGAGAAAGCTATAGGAAACCTAAGCAGAATACTGCCAAACATCAGAGGCCCCCGAGAGGGAATAAGAAGGGTACTTCTCGCGGTAGCCCAATCAATAATCATGTATGGGGTAGTGATATGGCAACGAGTCATGAAAAAGAAGACCTATAGGGATATACTTCTGAGCGTACAAAGGAAAGCTGCAATAAGGATCGTCTGCGCCTATAGAACCACCTCAACTGCAGCACTGCTAGTCATCGCTAAAACGCCACCAATCCACCTAGCGGTAGAAGAAAGATGTGCCGTACAGAAAGGGGTGAATAAAAACTAGCAAGGAAGATTGCGCCAGAAAAATGGCAGCAGGAGTGGCAAGAAGAGGCTAACAAGGGCCAATGAACAAAAAGACTGATACCAGACCTAAATAAATGGGTGGAAAGAAAGCACGGAGAAGTGAACTACTATATCACACAGCTGCTGTCCGGGCATGGCTGCTTACAGGCATACAGACACAGATTTCGGCATACAGAAAACGACCAATGTTTATATTGCACAGAAGTAGATACAGTAGAGCACACGTTCTTTGTGTGCGTTAGGTGGGAAACACAAAGAAACACCCTAGAAAATAACGTTGGAAGAATTACCCCAGAAAACCTTGTAGGGAAAATGCTTGAGAACGGCGAGAACTGGAGGGCTGTAAGCAACTACGCCAAACTGATAGTTGACAGAAAAGAAAATGAAGTCAGAAAGGCAGAAAGAAGGGTCAATGATTTATAACTAACTCTTTTTTTCCTCCTCCCGAAGTAATGCCCATAGCAGTTCCAGGAGGATGAGATACTTCGATAATGGCGGGGGGGTTTAGTACGTAGGCTGACCTCAAGACGGGTTAGAATCGTGCATGCTCGGCAGACCATCAGGGCCGGCATATTTAGAAGATTCCTCATCGCCTTAAAAAAAAAAAAAAAAAAAAACTACCACATAATGCCAGTCTTCTTTTATGGGGGATATGTGAGGTGTGGGAGCAATGACTTTAGAAGAAGTAATAACCACTGTGTTATGGTTATCTGTATGGTCGGTCTGAGTCGAAATCGTTTTTTTACTGTTGGTGCGTTACTCCTAATAATTGGCTTATCTTTGGCAGCCAAATTCTCTAACATGAGTGCCATTTGATTTACACTTTTTCGCATATCGCCCATTTCCTTCAATCTCTTCCTTTGATGAGTCGTGAATCTAAACTTTAACAGACTCATCATGATTGTCCATAAAAATAGATGACAGATTGAATATATCTTGCTTCATTTCCTTGATCGAATGGAATAAAGTGTCGTGTCTATTATCAGAGAATCTGGTATGGAGGCTGTGAATTTTTTATAAAATTTTCCATTTGGAGTCATAGTTACTCAAAGTATCGCAAATTTCAGAAATGATTGGAAGAAGGTCATTGTTCTTCATTAGACAGGTTCCCAGAGCTTCGACATTTTCCAGAGAGATCTGCGATCCTTGTAGATGTGATGCGTTGTCGTGAACATATTTTAACGTAAGAGAGTCACAAATACTGCAGAAAAATCTAATATTTTGGTACTTTTGTTGGTAGAGTATCTTTGTTGTTGCCTTATATAGCCCAGTACAGGTCATACAAAAATTCCGGTGATCATCCCCACTACAGTGAAGTTTATATTTAGCCTTTTCTGCGACGATTCTCTGGCAGGAATCACACTTAAACTCAGCCATTTCAATATTAGTGTGCATTGATTTTAGATAAAAGTCAGTGGCAGCTGAACAAAGACAAGTTTGTCTAAACAGGAACCAATAACAAAACAGAAAAGCAGGAAGACAGGCACAGCGAAAGTTACACGCCGTAAGGTTGAAGTTCAATAATTTTAAATAAAGGTCAACAGCAGCTAAACAAGGTCAATTTTAGTCAAACAGGAAAGCGTAAACTAGCACGTCGACACGATATCGGAACAAAACAGTATCAAAACAAAATAAACACTCAATACCGGCTGAGCCAACGAACGGAAACACGACCGTCTCGTATGACTGCTGCTTCGATGTATGTCCGTTTTTTTATTTGTCCCGTATGACAAAAAATAAAAAAGTTACGGAAGGTGCTAGTTTATACGAAGTCACCCGGTACATAAAACAAAGATTCGAAAAAATACTATAATAATAAGGATCTCGAGAGCTTTTAAAATTGGGATGCATAGATTTATTTTCAATGATACTCCGTTGAAGTCTTCTTGAAACTAAGCAAAGAAAATTGTTAGTTATAAACTGCTTTATAGAGACAAACATATGAATGATATAGCCTTTCACATGCTATGTCGCACAGGGGAAATTATCATGCATGTTTGACATATCACTATTACGGGAATCATAACAGCAGATATTGTATTTCAGTGTATTTAGGTCTACAAGAACAACCAGACTGCATGAGATTTGGTGTTAACTATTGTCTATTAGAGATAATTATAGCTGATACTTTGAAAACTAAACTGCTGGATACTTGAAATGCATACTGCAAATTTTGAAGAAATAATTTGTTGAAACATGAGGATTACTAGTAGATTTAATGTCTACAAATTTCTCAAATTAACATCTTCAGAAACAAAGTGTATTAGAAAACCTGTAAAAGACCATAACAACTAAGTATTATACTTAAGTAACTATATCTCTTTAAGGTATTACCGATTTTGTTGAAATTTCGCAGTTTTATCAGTAATAATAAGGGGCTCATTTACCCTTAATTAGATTAAAAATATAAAGTCCAGTGGCGTCCCGGGGGGCATCATACTGAATATTATTGACAAAGAAATGTGCGCCCCTGACTATTTTAAACATTTTATATTTTTTTCGTATTAAGCAACTAAAAATACAACATTTTTGTTTCTTTAATTGTTTTCGTATCTTGTTTCGTTTTCGAGAAAAAAAAATAAAACCAGTTTATTATAGCGTTTGATGTAGAATTTGGTGCCCTAAAGAAATGTAATAAACTGCTATTTATTTTTTTTTCTCGAAAACGAAATAAGATACGAAAACAATTAAAGAAACAAAAATGTTGTATTTTTAGTCGCTTAATACGAAAAAAATATAAAATGTTTAAAAGAGTCAGTGGCGCACATTTCTATGTCAATAATATTCGGTATGATGCCCTCCGGGACGCCACTGTACTTTATATTTTTAATCTAATTAAAGATAAATGAGCCCCTTATTAATACAGATAACACTGCCAAATTTCAACAAAATCAATAAAATCATGTTTAAGGTATTAACAAAAAACTGGTTTTTTATAAAAAGTTTGACACCCTATACCTTAGAAAATATGGATTTTCGGACCCATGTTCATATAAAAAAAAAATATGTTTTCTTATGTAGAATCACTCCTAAAATTATTCGAGCGGTATTTCCGGACATCCTGTACATTTTCCTACTTTATGACCACTCTGTATATGCTAAGTCAAGTTTTAATAGTCTAATATTATTTTCTCAGGAAGCAGAACTTTTTATAAAGAGCAACTTTTTTTCGTAAAATCAACAATAAAGAAGTTTCCCATATGGTTCCAAGTTAGTGAAACAATGACAATATTCAGAACCCAGTCAGACTAGAAGTTTACATACCCTCCTCAGGTCTTGTTCTACCTCAGGAATAACTTCAGTTCAGATGTCTTTATAAAACAGGGTAAGCTCGAAACCAAAGAATGCTTCACCCGAATAGTCTGTTCATATTTATGTGTGGTTATTAGCTAAATGTCTCCTTGTGATGATGGAAGCACGGCAAATGTTTTTGAGTAGAGCTATGTTTACTCTATTGCCTGAAAACTTACAATGTTCTGGCACAAATCTGGAGAATAAATTCTCCCAAGTGCTTCAGCTATGGAAATATAGAACCTTACAGAAACGAAATCAGAATATGAATGACACAAATATTCAAAGCACAGGTGCTTTATCATGTTCCTCTTGCCCTTGTACAGTAATTGTATAAGGTTCTGTACAGTAGTTGTATGATGGTTTAGTGCTGTCCATACAAGAATCCCTTAGAAGGAATCTTGTGATCTGGATTACATATACGTCACCAACTACAATAAGCAATGAAAAATATGAATAAGCTATCCGAGTATCGTCACTGACTAAATCTTTCTCCTGAATAGTAAGTATTTATTTCAGTAAATCCCTATGTATACGGTTTCAAAATGATTCGCCAAAAAGAAACAAATATATTGAGGTTCGTTGTCATATCGTTATCATACCACCTATTTTAATATGACTTGCATCAATTGGTTTCTACTATACTTACTTGAGATGAAGACTTGCTTTGGCCCTTAGAAATAGGCTTGCCAGTCTCAGAATCTGAACTGTTTTCAGGGGAAAATATACTTTTCTTCTTCGGATCAATTGTCTTCGATGTTGAGGTAGCTTTCTGAACTGATTTAGATTTAACAATTTCTTTATTTTTCGTAGAGGTTTTAGCACCTGGAGGTGTTTTACCAGTAACCGGTTTTTGACTTGCTATTTTCTGAGTTAATGAGGAAACTGTTGTACTTTGTTTTGGGATTATAGTGGCACTGGCTTTTGGTTTTACATTACTTTTGCGCTTCACCTATAATAAAAAACCTCAGTCACATTAATATTACAATATTTTACGAAATAGGTATTGAATCTGTAACGAACAAAACAGCTTCAATCCAAGTGTCAGACTATAAACTAGCACTAATCCAATGTATTATATAAAGCTAAAATACCTGTAGAATACGTGTCAAATGCAAATATGTTTCAGTTTTCAAAAGGTAAATAGTATAGTGTTTATTAATGTAAAAACACCATTAGATTAAAACGAACAAACACAAAACCACATTATAAAACAAAAATACAAAAAATGGCATCTACAAAATCCTATAAGAGTATAATAAATTATATATATAGCTATGTAAGCTTTTATGTACTTTTACTTTAATAAAATTAGAAATAATGTAGAAATTCGCTCCAAACACGAATTATTATGATCAAATACAAGCTTCTCTTCCGAGATATCAAATCACACTCTGCTTTATGCAACAAACGCAACGTTAACAAATTCTTAATCTTATAATATTCACAGGCGATGAGGTGCTGACAGTGTTGTTCTAAGCCAGCGCCGCATCGGGAGAATCACTGACGGAGAATCACATGAGCTAACACGGCCTTCCTGACAATGGGGCATCCTCGCACCTTCCTTCTTACAAAGATTGATACTGTGAAAATAAAACAAAAGCAAAACAACAGACAGAATAAACAAATTGCCGTCAAATGTCAAATAGTCATGTAATTCTACACAATGTACAGCTTGACTTTAGATGTTATTATATGGGCATTTCATTGAGGTTAGTTAGGGACCCCACACCTAAATGCTTTCAAGTGATCTTGGGACCAGGGACCTTAAAAATAAAATTAAAAAGAATTAAAACAATTTATGCCTGTCCAGCAGGGACCTTCAAACATAGCCTGGTGTATAGTCTGTAAACCGAGCGTTGATCGGTATGTCATAAATCCTGACGTCAGATCAGTTTTGAAGCATGTCCTAAATTGATTCACTCTTGGGAGGAGCATAACTTACGCTTCGCGCATGATCAATTTCGTGTCGGTAAAATAGACGGCTATTGTCGATCTCGAATGTGAGGTTAGATAGGACGCTGAATTCAAAACCAAAAAACAAAACAATAACAAACATGTCATGCTCATGAACTCGTGATTCATAGATTCAATTTAAAGAAGCTAAATGTCTTTTTTCACTCTGGTAAGATAATATTTGGATCTCCAATATGAATATTTTAATTTTATGCAACCTACTTTCTTTTAGGTGAAGAAAAAAAATCTTGTGAGGTTTGCAATAGGAACTTAAATTAACAACACAATACAAACAGAAATATTCTAGTGTTCTAGTAAAATTCCAGCAGAAATTCTTAGATATACAGGAGTCTTGTTATCTTGTGTGAAGGAAAACATATCTAAAACCTGCGAAATTTAGAATAATAGGTGGAATATTGCTAAAGTTATGTAATTATGCATGTGATATGTGGTTAATTGAAGAAAAAGACATTTTTAATATCAGATATGCAACTGAAACGTGATTTGGACCTTTTCTTTACCAATTAATTGTGTCATACGATTGTGAACTTGTAAGCATCTGTAAAGTGCAGTAAACAAATTAATAAAAACAGAAATTTATTGCTTATTATGTAGCTGTAAATATCGCCATTACGAGTTCAAACTTTTAATAATATTTATGTTATTTTTAACATAGGACATCTCATATAAAATATATTAAATGGGTGACGGTATAGCATAATATTGTATTTGAGTCTGTTGTACTTCAGTTATAACCAAAACCAACTAAAGTAACTTAAACAAAGTCGAGTAGATTGACACTATAAAATAAAACCCAAGTATGAGAGAAAACGAAAACAATGCTAATTTATTTCCAAAAAACACCCAAATGGTTATGAAAAGGAAAACAAAACATTTTATATAACCTAAAGTGTGCTATAAACATGATTCATATAGAACAACAGTAAAGGTCTGGCATATATGTGTTAACTTTAACAATTTAAAATCTTATTTTTCTTTATACAAACTTACAATAAACACCAATGAAAAACAAATTGGAAAAAAACACCTTACATAGCACAGAGAGTCAATTAAAACAGAGTACTATAATACAATATTAAAATACTATTGGCATGTATCGATCAGCCAGCCACAAAACTCATCGGGAGACACAAATGACAGACAAGACAAAAGATAATAAAACCATAATTCAACTCATCATAAAAAAAAATAATTCACTCATTATAAAAAACCATACCACACAATCGATGGAAAGAGATGTTGTAATTTAAGGTTCTTGAATCATGTTTTACCAAGGGGTCATAGTATCTTCTATGCTTATGAACAGACTGTTTCCTGCTCATCGCTAAAATAATACTCATCATCATCATCCGAGTGACAAGAATTGAGATCAATAATGACCAGTAATATATCCGAAGCATCTCTACATTTTCCAGTCCTCGCTATTTGTATTATAGTATTTGTGTCATGAACATAATTTCTCCATTTTTTGGGTGTAATCTAAAACAGATTCTCTTATAAAATAGCAATATCTAAAAGTTGGACCAGATTCTGACCTTTTGAAGTGCTTCATTCCACAAATTTAAAGCTTCGCTTGTGACAGGATGTATCGAACTCATACATCGGCTTGTGACAGGATGTAGCGAACTGATACAAGCCTTGTAGTAACGCTTACATTCTGACCATACCATCTCAATAGGATAATAGGATTATATTAGCAGATCAGTAGATATCTGCACTCTGTCAATATTCATCAGATTCGTTTGCAATGAACGCAGTGCGAGATGTTCGCCTACAATAAAACCGAAATAATGAATAAATTATTTAAAATAACGAAAAATTAAATGCAGATTACCTTTCTTATACATAGCATACATGCTCTCCTTATCGTATGGCCATGATCTTTGTGAAGAGGCTCTCCATGAGATGAAATAATAGCAACATTTGCTTTGGTTTTAAAGGCAACAAGTTTCTAGACTGCCTTTCAATGCATTTTTTGCACAGTGGTTGACGATATTCCTAAAGCATCAGAAACTATCTACAACAAATAATCGTACTCTTTATATATTGTTAAAACTGCACTTTTCTATCAACTTACATTAGGTATATACTGCACTCACGGGTAAAAGCGTTTTCCCTGCTGCTTTTTCGCGATTAAAATAGACTATTAGTTTTAAAATGAGGACTCATTTTCAGTATACCGATGTCCAGGCATTTTCAACTGCGATAACAATCACAAATAAAAACAGAAAAATACGTTGGACGAACTTCAAATAAAGTAAATAAATATATATTTGACACTTTATCAGATGAGGAATTTCATTAAATTCATCTGATATCCTAGCATGCGCAACTCAACGTACGTCCGTGACGTCAAATTTCTGTCACCCCCGATTGAGAGAGAAAGACAAGGTATGACGTAACGATCAACGCTCGGTTTACAAACTATACCAGGAACCTTAAAAATTAAATTAAAAAAAAAAAACAATTTATGCCTCTCAAGCAGGGTTCTTCAAACATAGCCTGGTGTGCCATGGACCTTTAAGTAAAGCCTGTCATAGCAGGGACCTTATATCCTAAATCCACATTTAGGGAACTTGAGTACATACCATTTGATTTTGGCTAAGTGCACAATTGCTCATGCGCAACTACAGTAGTTCTGCCATGACTACCTGCTCGTAACTCATATCGTCCATTGGACAAACAATGCAGTACTTCAAATGGACTTTCAAACTTTTTAAAATTTCCTCCACATGCCAATTGACTATTTTCTAGAACCAACAGTATACGGCACTGCTTTAACTTGCTTCCTATTGAAATTATTTGTCCCTTGTTCAGTGATTATCTTCAGCGTTTGTTTACTTTTTGCCGGATCACCTCTGCATGGACGATGGACGGCCTTGTTATGGAATGGAAAGTCAGCTAACAGCTGATTATTGTTTATTTTCGGCAAACATTAAAATCCATGGGTCGTACTAATTTGATTTATTGACAGTAACTTTAAAATAATTTTCCATGTCTGGAAGTATGCCAATAAATATAGTGCGAATTATACGTTCTTCTTGCTGCAAGTTCTCAAGACCTTCCTCAATAGTTTTTGAAGACACAGCACATCGTCGTCGTCGATACAAACAAATGCAACATTGTCTTTTAGCGAACCACGCGCTTTATCCATCGCACTGTGACATCCGATTATATTCGTAAAGTCCGATTGGCGTACTTCAATCTGATGAAATATCGATTTCACATCCAGCGTACAAAAATACGCAATTCGCAAGAGAGTCAATTAAAACCTGGATTGGCGTTAAAAGATGTTTGCACACATTCCCGTATCGGCATTTCTTTTCTGCAATTGGGCTAACTTAAGCAGATTCACTATTCATCAAATTATTCCATCACAAAGGGTTATCGTCAAGTTTATGAATTGGTCTTTATTATTGTTTTCATAGCATCACTTAATTGCTCGTCCAATCCTGACTAATCCAAATCATTTCCGTCGCATGTGATTGTGGACAAAATGCGAAAATTATTTAGTGGATTGTATACAATATCTACATTGTTTGTTTTAGATGTTTACGATAACAAACATTTGCCGTAGCCCTCTTGACAATGAGTGCAACGTCATCCATCGTTCAATCATATTGAAAAAGAGTATCCGATGGATCAAAGCTTAAATGTCCGATATGCGCCGACGTAGCACCAGGACCAAGCGTAGGCGCAACCTGCGCAGTTGTCGGAATGGATTGTGTCGACGGACGCCTGAGCTGCTCGGGCGTTGGCCATGTTGTTGTTGAGAAAACTACTAATTTTGCTTTTTGAAATTCGGTGGTACTTTCCTGCTGCAATTTCCACATTTGTAAAATTTCATTGTTCATATCGTTCTGGCCCATTGACTCCTTCTCACTCTCACCACTTACGTCTCGTGGGCGAACTATCGGTCATTGTTTCTAACACTAAAAAGTTACGTTATACACACTTATTTAAGTTCTTTCTCCATGGTTTATCACAACTAGGAGATATCCAACTTCTGATGTTAGCTTTTATGTACTTTTACTTTAATAAAACTAGAAATAATGTAGACATTAGCTCCAAACACGATTTATTACGATTAAATACAAGCTTCTCTTCCGAGATATCAAATCACACTCTGCTTTATCCAACAAACGCAACGTTAACAAATTCTTAATATTATAATATTCACAGGCGAGGAGGTGCAGACATTGTTGTTCTAAGCCAGCGTCGCATCGGGAGAACCAGTGGCGGAGAATCACATGAGCTAACATATACATATTATTCCCATGTTATCTATAAAAGCAACGGCGACGAAAGGGGAAAGTAGTCATAGAAAATACTTAGCAACGGTGTGTGCAATTTACCGATATAAAAAGGACTAAGCTAAATGCTTTTGCTAAATGCCTTTCTTGATAAGAGCGAGGAGGTATTATTTGAAACATCTTCATCACAAATTCTAATAACATTGGTAATCACTTCGCGTGCTTGACTATGCAAAACCCTTCCTTTTAAATGTTCCCTTCCTTCCTTAATAATTTCAGCTGACAACGAAATATTTCATATGACCTCACAGTCAGCCAAACAAATTTTCGTTTATATTCCATTTAATTCATGTTCATTACAAGATTCCGTTCTCATTGAAGGAGTGAAAAAATTTGCGCTGTTGACTTACTCCTCATTGTTATATGAATACATTGAAATGAATTGTTTCTATTCAGTTTTTACGAAGTTGCGCGCTTCACAAAAGTGCGGTATTATATTCTGAACGGAAATAACTAGATACATGCTTAACACCAGTGGCGACTCGTGAGTTTATAAAGAGGAGTGCGAAGGGTGAAAAGGACTTTCTGCGCCCGCTGGAAAAGGCTTGGAAGATAACCCGTCGAAGGCGGAAAATTTTGAGGGTGCCACGCCCAAAAGTAGCTAAGCCAAAAGTCGTTAAAATCGTTTAAAAAACAGTAATTCGGCGCTCTCTTGAATGGCAATTGTTGCGCCTGTAGGAAAATTTTTAAGTACATGTTCTTTCGACATGCATGCACAAATGTGCATGTGGATAACCTATACTCTCACATACTGTGCTTATACCTTCAATAAATAGTTTATATTATCTTGTTATTTTTTTATTTTCCTTAAAAAAATCATGATGAAGAATACACCCTATAAAACATTCTTCGCCTTCATACCGGATAAATCAATGCTCCCTATACAAAATAATGTAAGAGAGTGAAACAGATTCCATACATATCAACAGTGAGAGAGATGCATAGCGAGTCGAGAAACCCGACGGTCAGTGCTTGCTTTCTTTGTTAATTTAAAAGCAAAAAAATATGGGAATTGCACTGTTACCTTGTCAATACATAAGCGAAACTTTTATAAAGAATATATTTTTTCATTTAGGCCTTATTTCTTCGTTAAATGAAACGTATATTTAAAAAAGACGACTTTTTAATCAAATTTTTGAACGGTTGAAACCGAGATATTTACGTTTCAAATTTTTTTCGGCCATAAGGGCTAATACAAATGATTTTTTTAATAATAATTATAAAAAAAATACTTCCTACAAAGACCTTATTGTGCATTGGACCAAAAAATAAGTATTTTTTTTCTATACGGTGGTATCAATATCTCGATTTTTGATGATAGTGCAATTTTGCGCAGTCTAATTTGGTATTACCCGAGTAAATCCACTACCGAGTAGCGACAGAAACCGTCGGAACCTTTGATGTTTGGGGGTCAAATTTTCTTTCTCTCTCATTTGACGCGTTTGACAGATAAACAACCTATTTCACTGGTTAAATTGTGAAGAACTGGTTTACACTGTCGATAATTTGAAGTGAACTTAATGAAATAAGAATATTTGTGGTTGAATTAATATGAATATCATTGAAAAACTTTATTAAAAAAAATATTTTGTTTGCTTTATTTTATCACACACAAAAGAAACATTTTTAAATTATTGTCTAGAAAATCAAATTTGGTGAAACAATTAACAGAAATAGTATTTCAATATAAATGATTTTTGAAGTGACTACTTCTTTGGTTTCATGAGAGTGATTTTTCAAGGCCGCGTCATGACATGGTTTTCAATAATTCGTCCCGCGTTACGAAAAAAAAATCGTATCATCGCGATTCAATTTGTGTTAAAATATAAAGAGTGTGGCAAACGTATCGCAACTGACTCAAATGATTAAAATAAGTTGAGAATAAGTGAAACTAACCGAAAGTTGATTGGACGACTAACCCAAACTAACCAATTCTATTAAAATTGATTATAATGTGTCCGAACCGGCTCAAATAAGTAAAATAAGTTGAGACAAGTGAAACTAACCGAAAGTTGAATAGACGACTAACCCAAACTAAACAAATCTATTAAAATTGATTATAACCTAGCGGAACCGACTCAAATGACTAAATTAGGTTGAGAATAAGTTAAACTAATCGAAAGTTGATTCGACAACTAACCAGAACTAACCAAATCTATTAAAATTGAGTATAAATTATCGGAATTCACTCAAATGGTTAAAATACTAGGTGAAACTAACCGCGTTAGATCGGGGGTTGAGACGAATCGAATGTATTTTTTTTTTTGTTTTTACAACTACCCTTAATGTTTTAAACTGTAAAAACGAACGAAACTTGAAGTAATATGTATTTATGTGGTATATTTTGGTAAACTAAATTTACGTAATCTGCGAAAAGTTATTTTTTACATTAAATAGTGGTAGGGCTGGGTGAGGGTGACATTTAGGTTCTCACGACAGACTAGTCGTGTTGCATAGCGTTAGATCGGGGAATGAGAAACGAATCGAATGCCAGTGGGATACAGCTGGTAGGGTTAAGAAATACATTTTGACATAAATTTGATACCTAGTTAAAGATACTAAAGTTGCACGGATGTCTCAGACATGAGACAGGGATGCATTAAAACTAGGAAAAAAAATATAAATCACAAACGACTAAAAAGAATACTATTTCTGGACTAACGTACGTACATTGATCGCAATGAATACATCAGCTTCCTGACTATAAATGAAGCATTATTTTCACAATGACCGCGGCTCAAGTCTCTTTTAGTGGAAATCGGCTACAAAAAATATCGTTCTATAGGACGATTCTACACAAGAATAGCAAAAAAAAAATTTCCTGAGGAAATGTTTTGTTTTCCAGAAAATTCGATTTTTTTATATCATAATTTAACTAAAACCTGTCTTTGGATAATTTTCCTATTATTTTTTTTTGCTATAGGCCGATCCAGAAAAAGCTATTAATTTAATAAAATGGTGTTATTCCGAAAATGTCTAATATTGGAAAATTTTAATTTTTTTTTGTAGTTTTGAATATCGGAAATCTATTATGGAGATGAAAATTATATAATAATTCTATTTGGCTAGTAATTTGCTCTTTAAACATGTACAATTTTTTTCGCGAAAATTCTTCATATGGAAAATATTATAGAAATTATTTAAATTGACATAACAACATCCGTGTGTTTTGTTAGTTTGGGATAATTTTGGTTCTGTATTAGGTAGGGTTGGTCAAGCGCGTAGCGCGCTTGTCTCATTGCGCTTGTTCGGTTAATTAAAGTTGGTTTCGATTATTTTTGCTTTGTTTGGGATAGTAAAGAGACAAGCGCACTACGCGCGCTTATCTCTTCACTCTGGTTAAATGGGCTTAGCTTTGCTTAGTCTGAGTTAGTTTTGGTTAGTCTGGATTAATCATGATTAGTTTGGGTTGGTTTTAGTTAGCGTTGGTTAGTTTGGATTAGCTGTAGTTGGTTTAGGTTGGTTTGGAGTAGTGAAGAGACAAGCGCACGTAGCGCTCATGTCTCTTTACTCTGGTTAATTAGGGTTAGTTTTGCTTAGTATTGGTTAGTTTGGGTTAATCTTGATTAGTCTGAGTAAGTTTTGGTTAGTTTGGGTGAGTGTTGGTTTTCTATTGATTAGTTTGGATGAGCTGTGGTTGGTTTGGGTTAGTTTTGGTTAGTTGGGAATAGTGAAGAGTCTTTTTACTCTGGTTAACTTGGGTTAGAGGGGTAGAGAAGCACTCTTAGCCAAGATTTTTTTTCAAATACATTTTCGCTCTTCTAAACTTTTAATTATTGTTTTTTGAAAATGACAATGATGTATTTGCGGCGAAAAAATTTGATTGTTCTGCATTGAGAGAGATACTCTAATACCAAAAAATAAATGTATTCTTTTCCTAACGGATTTCCGCTAAACGAAACTTGACCCATGATCGCAACAAATACATCAACCGCCTGACTATAAATGAAACATCATTTGCTTTGTCATATGACAGCTAAACAATCTATTTCGCGCAGGCGCCATGGAAATTGAAACCCGTAATGTCGCTACTCGGTGGTGGATGTACTCGGGTATTACCTCCGGAATAAGGGTTATCTTTTTATGTACTTTCATGCCTGAAAAATGTAGCTTGTTACACCATACTATAAAGACAAGTATTGCAAATTATTATTAAATTAA
Organism: Pissodes strobi; assembly: GCA_016904865.1. Lineage (NCBI taxonomy): Eukaryota > Metazoa > Arthropoda > Insecta > Coleoptera > Curculionidae > Pissodes > Pissodes strobi. Next base: position 42,426 of record MU188857.1, read on the forward strand.
GCTAGACAGTGTGGATCTGAATAGCGCACCGATGGGCCTTGACTTCTCGTAATTTTACGAACATTCCCGACCTATTTACATGACGAAAATGCATTTAACCAGAGCGCCGAACACTAGCGCACAGCGCATGGTAGATTTAGACTAGATTTGATTACGGGCGAAGGCCGCCCTCGGATGTTCTGCGTTTCGATCGTCGCCGTCGTAGCCTCGATTTCGCTCTTATAAACAATGTATTCTGCGGCCAGTGGAAATTCAAAAATATGTAAATTCCCAATTTATAATTATTTTATGTTAAATTGTATGTAGGGATGGAGATTTTATTTTTCTACTTATTTTCCCAATCAATGCGCGCGCACTGGCGCACTTATTTAGAAGCCGCCCCTAGCTTAAGAGCCCTATTTGTCTATTGAGAATGATTTTTTGGTACAATTTGGTAAAACAAAGGGATACGGACCTATATTTTTGGACGGTTTTATTACATTAATAATTACATTGTAACTGTTAATATTGCGTTCGGCCACTATTAAAATTATTTTCCAAGGGGATAGAATATATAGAAATCGTCATCGGTGACACCTAGTTGAAAGTTTTAAACTGAAACTGAAATTGGTAGAAAAAAGTAAGAACATGATGAAATAAAAATCACTTAGAATGAGACACCGTGCTAATTTTTAACATCCAAATAAAATACAATGACTCTGTAATTATAAATATTAATCCACGAGTATGAGAATGAACGCCAGTGTCGTAATAGCCATCATATGTAATGCAAACACTATTTTTTTACGGCCAATCATAATAATGCAAAATAAGGACTTTAATTTTCAGAATTTTCTATGTAAATAGTACTAACTCAACTGTCAAAATTGGTGAGTTCTAAATCTGTCAAAGTCATGAAAAGCTTTGATATTGTTGTGATGTTAAATTTTTATTGGTCTTGTATGTTTGTTAAAAAATGTATACCCTAAGGAATCTCATTAAAGTACAAGTAGGTAGTAAATCTCTAATAAATCCATTAAAGTTTAGAAGTAGAGAAATATTGTTAATAAATTAAACGTAGTAAATAGGACGGACTAGTAAAATCAAGTTGGACGAAGATTTGTCCAATTATATAAAAATTCTGGACCAAACAAATGAATTATTACTATTATATTATAAAAATTAAGATTCTCAAATGAGAACATTTACCTGTTTGGTAACTTGTTTATCATCATCTTCATCAGTAGTAAATGCAGCGCTCGATTTTGAAGGAGGCTGTTTCCCAGATGGTTTGGAGGGTTGTGCCTTCGCCTTTGTTGAAGACTTTGAGTCTGACTTAGTAGTCGAGGTCGGTTTCGAACTGTCTGTGCTTTTTCGGGGGCTTTTCTATAATGATAATTGAAAATGTATTCAATAAGATATTCTCTCTTCATAAAATCAGATTAAATTTAAGGAAGATAATTCTAGACATATTTTATGAATGATATTGACAAGCGACCAAGGCTTCTTCTTGTTAGCGGATACAATGGATAGGTTTTCCTGGAGCATGTACGTTTAAAGCTCGGAGATGTCTATAATGTGCAATATTTTCTGAAGCCTGGATGTACGAGTTTATAACTAGCTAAAATTGCGTCATTGTTGGTACATGACTTTACACATACTCAAAGACTTGGTTATTTTGTGTTTGCGTGGTGTTATTCGTCTTACATTTTAAATAATGTTGTACTTTTATGTAATAATACCAACAGCCTAGTTATAACCAGCCCCTACATTGGCAGTAATTTTAACGTAATTTTTTATTTTTTATTTATCAATATACGGGATACCCCATTTTTAAATTACATTTCAAATAATTAGCATTCGCGTAACAATAGCAAATGTAAATCTTTAAAAAAATATATGACTATATCAAGTTATAGCTTTGACCGCAAGATACTGCAACGATATTTATTAAATGAGCCTCCGAAAGGGTCAATCTCAGGATGAGCATTCAGAAGTGCAAGGCTATGGGTAAGAGGAGAATGAGAACCATAATTAGTCCTATGGGTACCAAGGGAGAAGATCTCACACTTCCTGAGAGCTCGAGATGGTATTTTAAGAGATATCTGACTGAGAAGATGAGGACAGTCAATATGACCATTAATCAACTTATATACAAAATACAAGTCGCAGAGTCGACCGCTCATCAAAGCCAATCTCTCTGAGCTTGGCAATGAGTATTATGAAACGCCTTGGAGAAGTCAGTGTAGATTGCATCAACCCGACAATCTCTCTCCAAGGCGCTCAGCAGGACAGTCTCATAAGAAACCAAATTGGAAACGGTAGACCTACCGCTGACAAAGCCGTATTGCCGCGAATCAATAATTTACTGTTTACACATCCAGCCCAATTGATCGTGCATAAGGCCATCGAGCAATTTAGGGATTGCAGATTGTTTAGATATGCTCCTATAATTACTTACACATTTCCTCTCCCCACATTTAAAAATAGGTACTATAAAGCTCTCCTTCCAGATCCCCGGAAGCTCACCCTCATCCAGTGACACATTAAGCAGCATCCATAGAGGCGTGGATATGCTGTACCTAAGATTACTGAGTAAATACTCTGGAATACCGTCAGGGTCCGATGACATTTTTAGTGGCAAGTGTGAGATTTTCTCAAAAACATCTGCCAAGCTTATGGCCTTAAGTCCAAAGTCAATACATTTGTCAATTTTATAATCAGGCAACTGTTGAGAAATACTCACAAAAAAGATTAGCAATTACCTGTGCAGTAGTGGCTATTTTGTTGTTGTAATACATACAGCTAGGTAGTTCACTGGACCTTCTCTGAGAATTTACAAATGACCAAAACATCTTTGGATTCTCAGAAATGCTATGATCAGCTCTCTCCAAAAATATTACATAGTCCCTCTGTGCCAAAATCTTACATTGTGATCTGAGAATAGACAACTGCTCATAGTGAAACAGATCCTGATTTACAAAAATTTTTATGTGCCTTTTTCTTGTCAATTATATGCAACTTCTCAGTTCGGCAGAAAATAATTAGGAAAGTTTGAGCTTCTATACATTTTCAAAGGTACGAAATCATTCAATGCCTCATTCAATATTTTGTAAAACAAACTAGTAGATTCATTTATGTTTTTGTTTCAGAAAATCATTTCCCATTGGATATTCACAAGATAATTATTAAGAGATACAAAATCTGAGTTCCGATAATCAAGATAAGTTATCTCACAACTCACTGTTTTGATTTGCATAGCACTTATCAGGCATACATAAGCATTATGATGTACGCTACAAGGAAGTAAAGGGTCACTGGCCAAATTAACCAATGCGTTCCCTACACGACTAAAAATTAAATCTAAGTATATATTACGACTATTAGGTATTGTTATTAGCTGGCTAAGATTCACAAAGGCAAAGTTCTCAGCAACTATTTCAGCATGATTTGCTGTCGGACAGTCCACTCGAAGTTGATGTTCATCGTTGCTCTATTTAGCAAGAGGTAAAATATAGTCGCCACAAAGCAAAAGGTTGGCAGTCGAGTAGTCATGGCATATTTCCTCAACAACTTCGCAATGATGAAAATATGTTTCCGCTTCTTTGTTCGGAGGTTATAAACTCCACCAACAGTCAGATGAGAGGAGCCCCGCTTAACAAACACAAAGAGGTGTTCCACCAAATTATACTTTGTTTTTATCATCCTGAGGCTCAGAGTCTTACCCACAAAAATAATAGCTTCCCCTCCGCTCTTCTTCTCACTAGTTGTCTCGGTTCTGTATCTACGGAAGGCAGTGACGCGCTTTACACAAACCTCCGTATCAGCCACTCTACTATTCAGCCAGCTTTCAGTTAGTACAATAACATCATAATCACAAAGAGATATTGCCTGTTTCAAGTCCTTAATTTTCGTGTTCATGCCACCAATATTTTGATAATACACCTTCAGTGGTGTTAGTGATCGTTTTTTGAGCGTGTATTTGTGGTTTGGCTTTGCTGTTTAGTTAATTTAGCAATAAAAGGACTACCATTTCTAAATCGGATCCCTATATTCTTCTCACCATCACTCTTCCTGCGATCCAATTCCTCATATAAGGACTTTATAACACTTCTCTGCATTACAGTGAGATCAGGTTTAATCTTAATACTACTCTCACTGATTCTTGACTTCATTTTAAAACACTGTGAGACAACACCCGAATCAGATAAAATTACCTTAATAGACCTGTACTCTCCAACCTGCTGAACTTCCAGTGTGCTAAGCAAATTACTAACGTGAGATTTGTCATGATTCACTCGTACTTTAATGTCATTTGAAGAGTTCTCGTCAATATTGAATACCATTCAATTTTTAGACCTTGTCGACCTCTCTTGTAATTCTGTAAACATATCAGCAATTTTGTCAGATAGCGAGCAGGACGATAGTAGACCTCTATCACCACCATCTTCCGCTCTGATTGAAGAGATTTCCTCCTGAAGCTCAATAACTTTGGATTCCAAAATATTGATTCGCTCGTTTTTAGAGTGTATTTTCTCATTGATCTCATAAAGGACAGTTTGTAACCCTCTTTTCTGATCGAGAAGTTCAACCACCCCAGAAATAACACACAGAACATCCTTGTTTGTTGTACTCGGTTTATTTAGTAAATTACCTAATTGTTTATAATAATAATTTGTCTCTTTACAAACTTTATATAATCATCATTGATTTATGCAAATTATTGGAATCTAATCACGCAAGTAATTTTGGTTCTGACTTGGCAGAGTATGCTCACATAACGAAAAATTTAAAGTTCGACACTGATGCGTTGTTTGGTTGTCACCAGAGTGTAGGAACTCACTTGATTATTTTTAAGGGGTCCTGTCTGAAACTTACAATTCGGCCTTCCTCAAAGTCACTCTAAAGGAAAAATGTAAAAAAAGTAGAAAGGGAAAGGAGATTATACATCTGCAACATGAGATTTCTGTATTATCTCAGAAAGTTTTTTTTGTGATAGTATTTGCCTTTTGTCAATGTTCACAAAATATCGCATTATTTATAGGAAAGTAATAAGATCCCCAAAAAAATACTTACTTTAGCAAAAGAATCACAAATTCTAATAAAACACAAAAAAAACGGTCTTCTACCAACGAACTAAGAGATAAAAGTTGTTGCCCCACGTTTCTTCATCTAATCTGCCTCCCAATGATTTAAATGTTTTATATTGCTCTATAGCAGAAAGTCTTTCATCTCATCTCGACCCTGGAATCAATCCTTTGGACGACTAAACGGGTAAGGATGTCTCTGTTCTTGTGAGATCAAGAAAACCATCAAAATCTTCAAAAACAAAAATTCTTCTGGTTATGACGGCATCTCCATTAAACTGTTACTACAGCTTAACGATGGTGGTCTCCTTGTGTTTGCAGATGCAATTAATGACTCCTTTAGCAAGCGTGAGTTTCCTAACATGCTGTGGTCATTCCTCTACACAAAGACGGAGACTCGGACTCTCCAGAAAATTTCCATACAATATCGATTCTACCTTCACTTGGTAAGCTAATAGACAATCTGGTCATTCCTAAATTTAAATAGACCTCTCTCCAATCGTCAGTTTCAGTGTGGGTGGTAGGGAAACATCTGATGCTATATTCTCTTTTCTTGGAGAAATTGATTTCAATACAAACGAGAATCACTTTTCGCCAGCGGTATTTAGCGACTGGTCTAAGGCGACGATTGTCATTTATTGTTCGCGATATTTTTAGAAGCATATATATGAAAAAACCTGCACCTTTTGTATTTAACATTTTTTGTAGCACCTGTATTTACCTCGGTCCAAAATATAATAAACCCTGTACAGGGTGGCTCGAATTCAGGTCTATGTATGGGGAACTCGAGAACCGTTAAGAATTGCTTCAAGAAACTTTAGGTGTCTCCATTCCCTAAGAAAGTTTGCACTTGATAATACATTTTTTATGACCTATTTTAATAGATACAGGAACATCTGCAGAATGACGATTAAACTGGCAAAGAAGAGTTATTATAATAAGAGGACTGTGTCGATCAGTATGTACTGCTCCGTAAGCTTCAGATGAATGGTTTAGAGGTGTGCCACTAAAGTTGATTCAATCCTACTTGTGCGATCGTCAACAGGTAGTATCCTATGCAGGTAGGTTTTCTGACAACTTAAGCAACAACTGTGATGTGCCTCAAGGCTCCATCCTTGCCCCCTCCCCCCTCCTATTCCTGATTTATATTAACGTTCTGGGCCTTCTCGGGATTGGGGGTAGTATTAGGCTTTCGCTGATGACACATCCATTGTTTGGCATGCTAGTAGTGGAGAAGTGTTAGAGCGCATGATTAACGCTGATTTAGAGTTTATTAAAACCTGATGCGACAGCAACAAACTGTCCTTTAATGTATCAAAGACCAATATGTTAAATTTCAAGTGCTCTCTTAACATCTCCTTAAGTGGTGATTTAATATTTCCCACTGTCTATCCAAGATTCCTTGAGAGTTACAGTAGAGGAGAGCTTCAAATTTGAACAACATCTTGTTACACTCTCCGGGAGATTATCTTCTGGATGTTATTACTGTTATGCACACTTTTCTCTGGTCGAGTCACACATCATTTATGGGATTGCAATGTAGGGCTGTTGTAGTGTTACAAATTTCAACTCCAAATTTATTTTACAAAAAAGGGCCATTAGGTTTATGCTTAAGGATCCTTTCAGATAATACTGCAAGCCAATTTTCATTTATCTCAAAATTCTAACTGCATCATGCTTATACCTGCTTGAAAGCGTTTATCTGGTATATAGGAAGCACTATGACCTACTTCCTGCAGTAAGGCAAATGAATAGCATTCCACTGCCAATTTCCAGAAACACTCCGATGAAGAACATTTTTGTTTATCTTGCTAAAAAGCCTTAATTTTCTGCCATGGATCATCAGATCTTCACGTTCATACAGATGCTTTAGGGAGTTACTCTTAGCAAAAACATACTATGTGTTATGTTAAGGAATTCTTGGGGGACATTTTGTGAAACAAATAAACGTATGCCATATTATCGTTCTGTTGTTATTTTAACCTCTTAACTTACGTGGATGTTTTTATTGCCTTGCATGTTACTTTTATGTTTATGTTATATTTTGCGTTTGTTTTATTATGCCTGCAATTAAGGTTTTAATCCTACGTTTTAGTTTATTTAATCTTATGTCTTCCTTTAAATAGCAATCATGTTAAGTCATGTGTGACATGTTTTAAATTTTTATTTCTATATCTTCAAAATAGTGTGATTTTAATTTATCTCTTATTCATTTTTATATATGGGGATCTATTTTTCTCAGGAATTTTTAATCTTTACTCTAATTATTATTATGTAGAGTTGACTATTGAACAAGGCTTTGTACACAACAAAATTTTGTTTGATATTAATAAAGCTACTTTTGACTTTGACTTGATTTTAACTTTATGCCAAAGTCTAACTGTTTTTGAAATACCGACAGTTGCAAATTTGAATTTTTGCATCTTTGACAGGAGTAGAAAGACTTAACTTAGCAAACCCACTTCCCTTTCTCAGGTTTTCTTAATCTATCGTCTGCCATACACATTCGGTTTAACTAAAAGTACTGGAAGATCGGAAATGTGTCCTTCCGACAAAACCGGAAGACAATATATTATGAAAACCTAAGATAGGAAAGTGTGCTTCAAGTTAATCTGATTAGAGTCTATAGCCTGTTAAGGTTAAGGATGCAAATATGTCAAATTTTAACGATTACGATTGTCATTTATTTATTTTTCGCGATATTTTTAGAAGCATAGTCAAAAGCGATTTTATCGTGCGTGTCCAAAGGTCACAATTTTCAGTAAAAACTTCATTCGTGGCAGATTTTGCATGTAAAATCTGTCAAAGGAATGACATTTAATGAAAAATGTGACCTTTGGACCCGCACGATAAGACCACTGTTGACTATATGAAAAAACCTGCACCTTTTCCATTCAACATTTTTTGTAGCACCTGTATTTACCTAGGTTCAAAATATAATAAACCCTGTACAGGGTGGCTCGAATTCGGGTCTATGTATGGGGAACTCGAGAACCGTTAAGAATTGCTTCAAGAAACTTTAGGTATCTCCATTCCTTAAGAAAGTTTGCG
>MU188858.1:2072-27147 GCA_016904865.1 Pissodes strobi
CTGCGAGCAACAAAGGCTAAATAAATTATACCTTAAAAGGACACCCATTCTTACAAAGTAGACGCTTTAAACTCAGATAAAATATAGCTAACACCTTATCCCGACAGTGTGTAATTAGCAGCACAACACTTAAAAAATGAACGTCTTAATTATTAGGAAGAATCGGAGAGGTAATAGTTACGAATATCAGAGACGGAGTATGTACATTTCTCCGCCACGAGAATTATTGCGAAATGATATATTTTACGGAATTTGGATATTAATCTTTTAAATTTTTGTGATGAAGTGTGTCAAGAAAAATCATAGTCAAAACTAATTCATCATCTTCCATCTCAGCTTTTTCTCTACGACCCCTGAACGCAGACATCGCGTCATTTCTTCAGAGTGATTAAATCGTTTGCAATAATGTTTTCAAGATATAGATGAACCTTGTGCCGCCAGAGGATAGTGGTGTCATTAGCGAAACTGACAATTGACTCAGATATGTTTAAATTGTATAGGTCATTGACATGTGTTAAGAATAATAATGGTCCAAATACAGATTCTTGCAGAACACTTATATAAAGATTCAATATTTCTGATTCAGTATTGTTAATTTTAACACTTTGATCCCTATTTGATAAGTAGGAGGTAAACCAGTCTAATGATCGACCTCTTAATCCTTACCTTTGGAGTTTACTGAGCAGTACTCCGTAACTCACACAGTCAAAATATTTTACCAAATCAAAGAATGTCCCTGCAGCAATATCAACTTCATTTACCCTACAATGACAAAAAGCATTATTAATTACTCATGGAATTCAGAAAACCAAACTCTCTCTCACCTCCGGCGATTTACCTGATACCCATCTTCTCTGTGGCCGAATATGGAATTCGCTTTTATTTCTCTTGATCGTTATTAATCCATTCCATTTATCACTGTTCTGTCGGAACATATCCCATCCAACGTCATTTCAGTTCTGTTCCACACGTTAGTCGTCATCAAGTTTGTCCATGAGACGGATCGATTGTAGTATTGTCACTGCCATTGACTCGTATATATTTTTTCAAGTTTATGTTGTTGATCGTATTTCCGAGAACATCACGGTGCTTACCAAATGCAGCCCAAGTGAGTCTTATCCAACAAGTCACGTCTGCTTTTTGATTTTATTTGCTCAACTCGACGTGGCCTAGGTAAATGTATTCATTTGCATTTTGGTAATGTCTCTCTCCCACAACATGTACAAAAATAACACTAAACATCTCCCTACGTGAACAAAAAATCATTGTTCAAAACTAAAGTTAAATAGATCCATGGTTATGAATAAGAACGCCAGTAGCAAGCTTTGATGGAGTTGACATGTGAGGCTCTCCTCCTTGAAATGTCATAGAACTCCCGAACCCATAATAGAAGATATCGCTGGGTATTTACAGAGACCATGAACCTCATTGAAGTCGCAAGAGCAGTCAAGACTAAAGACATGCTTTACAGAGGTTTGACGATGAATATCACAGGTTCCCAAAAACAAAAAAATAACAAGCAAACACAAGGCTGGATCAAGGAAATGACAAGCACAGGCTATTAGCAACAACACAAAATATAAGTCATATCACCAACAAATTCAAACTAGCGCACTGGGCAATTAACTGCTAAGGTAATCAGTCCATCATCGATATTCACCAAATAGTTGAAAAGTGGAGAATATTTTTACACTGACAACTTCACGGGCACCTAAGTAAGAGCTGCTCAACGGGAGAAACGCAAAATATACTCAATATTAAACAACTATAAAAAAAAAACAGAAAATAATGCTTTGTTGTTTTCCAGAACACGTTCGACAACCCTCATTGGCTATACTCTAAGATATAAGAATACTAAATCTGATCCAACTTTTGGAATTCCTGAATAACGAGAATAGCTCCTAAAACGACAGCACGTGATAAGTATGGTTTTCGGATGATCGGAAGGATGACTGAAGTATGTCAATTGAATGATGAAAAGCTTGAAATCTTTGTTTTGTTGATGATAGTTTACGCGTAGCCGCTGTGGAAGAAGAACCCACGTTTTTAAGATTAACTATAACAAAATCAAAGTCACGATAATTGATCGAGAAAGCGAAGAATTGAGATAGTAAGGGACCAGCTTATATTTCATGGCTCACTTTTGCTTGACTGTGGAAAGCACTGTTTTTTTTATATATTTAAGGGTACTAGGGAGGTATATTGAAGATTTTGTCCAGGGAAAAGTGAAAAATTCTGACAAAACTTGTGGGCTATTCACTTTAATAACTACCGTTTTTTTTTTATCTCAAAATACATACCAGCTCATCTTCTTAACATAAGTATTATATAACCTAAAATGAAATTAGAATTATTATTTTATATGTTATTTCAAGAGCTAGTTTTGCAGTCAAAATTTCCTGAATCAGGTTCTGATACTGTATACACCTTGACTTCACTTTTATGGCATAATATAATTAAAATGATAGGACTTGATTTTTGAGAAGTGTAAATAATGACCCGTTCAAATGTTAAATCATATTATTACGATTATTAGGAAAGAAAAGGTTAGTTTTGTAATTTATCTCTAACGAAGAAAAAGTCTGCACCAAACCCACTAATTTTTTTTTGAAGCACTCACACACTTTATGGATTAATCTTGAAATATAGGTATATAATATCTTATTAAGAAGGATTTTTGATAACGTATGCAATTATCTCCAGTAAATATAAATGAGTGTCGGGTAAAAGGTCGAGAACAAAAATCATAATAATTAATTAAATGTAAAGGTTTAGGTCAAAGTAACAATCCAGCTTCGGATGGTATATGCTCAAAAGCTTAAGCACAATTAAATGTTTATTGATCACCAAAATAGTATTATGTGTCACTATGTCACGTTCGGATATACAGAGTGTCCCCTGATTGTTTTAACGATAGGAAAAACATTTTTCCTACAAGCACCTTGAGAATGAAAAAAAATCGCAGGAACATGGCTAGTCTCTTGCTAAAAAATTTTAAATTTTCAAAACACAGTCGTGTTGAAATAGTTATTTACAATATTAGTGTTGTAAAGATTCATATTACAACACGAGATGTTAAAGTGATAAAACATCGAGTGTAGTAGTATGAATTTACAACAAGAATATTGTACAAAATTTTATCTACTTTCATCTATGAATAAAAATATTTGGCAAAAGGCATTTTTAAAATTAAAAATGCACCTGTAAAAATGCACCTGCTATTAAGTTTACTAATCAAGATTTTTATATTACCTTTCGCATGGTTACTGTTTCGCATGGTTACTGTCGAAACTTTGTCAAACAAATCCAAAAATATAAAAAGCGCTTTTAAAAATGAGCGATTCAGATGGAAGTTTACCCTCTGATATAGAAGTAGCGGCAAACGAAGCGATCTCAAGTTTAGTTCCTACAAAATCCAAGGCGCGGTATGAGTTGGAGTACCAGAAGTTTGAAGATTGGTGCAAAGCTAACAAAATAAAGGAGGTGTCTGAGAAAATCCTTTTGGGTTATTTTTCCGGAAAGCAACGCTCTCAGAAACCATCTACACTATGGACTCACTACTCAATGTTGAGAACTATGATTTCAGTCAAGAAAAAACAAGATATAAGCAGATTTTCTCAACTAATCGCATTTTTGAAAAGAAGTTCAGAGGGTTACAAAGCCAAAAAATCCAAAGTTTTTACAAAGGAAGACGTATGTAAGTTTCTTAGTACTGCAGATGATGAAACATATTTAGTTATGAAGGTTGTTATGATAATCGGCATTTTTGGGACTTGTCGGCGCGAAGAACTCACTAAGTTAATGTTGGATCATATTGAATACAATGATTTGTATATAAAAATTGTGATTCCATGCTCGAAAACCAAAATTATCCGAGAATTTGTTATAACAGAAGGAAATGTGACAGGTGTCAACTGTTTAAATATTTTTCGAAAATATGCTAAACTTCGTCCTCTTAATGCAACTCACAGGCGGCTTTTTGTATTCTACGGAAAAGGAAAATGTACCTCCCAGCCTGTCGGAATTAATAGTTTTGGAAGTATACCAAAAAAGATTGCAACAAAACTTGGATTGAAGAATCCCGAAGGATACACTGGAAATTGTTTTAGGAGGTCCTCAGCCACCATTCTGGTTGATGATGGTGCAGATATGCAGATGTTAAAGGGTCATGGGGGCTGGAAATCCTCTTCTACGGCAGAAGGCTACGTTGAGAATTCTTTAGAAAATAAGAAACAAATAGCAAAGAAGATCATGGGGTCAGACACGGATTTAATGATTGGAAATTGGAACGTAAAGGGCTCCATCACATCCACTTCTGGTATACAAATTTCTAACTGTAAAAAGTGTATTATTAATGTTTATAATAAACCTTAAGTGTTATAATTTAATAATAATTAATTTGTATTAATAATTGATAATTAATTTTATAATTTTTAATAATAAATAAATCATTCTTCTAAACAGTGGTTTTATTTAACAGCAAAATGTTAATAAAACCGGTTTTTTTTTTAATTACAGCACTAGTGCTGTAAAGGCATCCATTACAGCACTAGTTCTGTAATAGGTGCCCTTACAAAACGATTTATAGAATTTTAAAATTCATATTACCAAATGAAAGTAGATAAATGCTTTAACAGCATAAGGATGATACGATAGGTACTGCAAAATGGGGAAAATAACGACGATAACTAAAATTGTAAAATTTTATTCAGAATCTTCCGAATTTGAACCACGAAAATATGTTCAATAAATGTTAACTGGTCGTTCTAGCTATTAGCATGTCATTGATATTTTTATGCTTTGAAGTTAGCGTTAAGTTAATTTTTTGTGACCACTTTTATAAATAAATAAATAAATAAATAGCTCTTTATTTCCAACAGTCACCCACTTACAGGAAATATAATTATAAAAACAGTAAAAATTATAAAAAATTATTAAAAATTGTAAAAAAATAATAAGAATTATATCCAAATTTGTACCTGCCAGAAATATAAACAAAGATATTTCTAATAAACAACCCATCGGTTCATCACGAATCGACAAAAGTTTGGTTCTAATAGTATCTCTAGAGTCTGAAAATATGTCGATGTCGCGACCACTATTATTTAGCGTTTTGCACATGAAATACAGAGGAGATCTAGTAGGCATATTGTTGTTGGGCCGATCACAGTAAAATATGCAGGAATTTCTTGAACTAACCCTAGGAACACATATCGCCAGCTGATTAAGCAAACCAATGCAGTCAACTTTATTATGCAATAATTTATGTAAAAACTGTATTGCTATTATTTCCCTGTGATCGTTCAAACACACCATATTGAAACGATCCAGAAGCAACTTTTGTGAAGTTCCTCTTGTTGGATATACGCCATCCTGCTTAAAAACCAAATATTTGACAAATTTTCTTTGGATAGATTCCAAGCCATTGATATAAGCCAGACAATTACTGCATATTCTAATTTGTATCTAACAAATGAAGAAAACAACACCCGTAATGCCCTTTGGCTTTCAAATGCGCTACAGTTTCTTAAGATAAAGCCCAATGATCTCGATGCAGACAATATTGTATTTAGCAAATGAGTATTAAAGTTAAATAATTCGTCAAAGGTTACACCAAGATCCTTTATAGTGTTGCATCTAATTAGCTCTTGAGATTTTATTGCATAATTATATTTTAAAATAGATATTTTTTTCTCGAGTATGAAACTACAAAGCATTTGAGAATACATTAAGACTAAGTCTATTGTTATCGCACCATGTAGCCAGGAGATCCAATCCGTTCTGAAGGCATTCACAGTCAGAAATGGACGAAATGTGACAATACATTTTTAGGTCATCAGCAAAAAAAAGCTAGTGACACGACAGGCAGTCTGCCAAGTCATTTATGAATAATAAAGGACCCAGGTTTAAACCTTGGGGAACCCCTGACTTAACCATATACTCAAAAGATTTAAAGCCTTCGATTTCGACGAACTGTCGCCTCTCTAAGAGATAGGATTCAAGTAAACTAAGCAATTTTCTAGCCAACCCCAATTTTTCTAATTTTAGCATAAGTATGTATAAATCAATCTGATCGAACGCTTTCTGAAAATCCGTATAAATTACATCGACTTGGCCCTGATTATCCAAAATTGAACATATAAATTGAGCTAAGCAACCCAGATAGTCAAATTTACGACTATAGAGGCATATTTCGAATAGTTTAGAAAAGTTACACAAAATAGATATTGGCCTATAGTCAGATCTATCCCCTTTTTTGAATATCGGTGTGACGCGTGCCAACTTTCAACAAGTCGGAAAAATACCAGAGTTAACTGATAGATTAAACAGTCGAAACAGAACGAATACAGTCCTTCACCACAAAACTAGGAATCTGATCGATACCGGCTGTCAATTTATTTTTGAGCTTTTTAGAAGCAAAAATTATATCGCTTTCGCTCACTTTATGAACGTTTACGGTTTTATTTGAGGTAATATTTGATTCATGCTCAAATAAGGGGTTAGACTCAATGAAAACACTCTCAAAAAACCCAGAAAAGGCGTTGATTATAGCTTGAGGCGTCGAATGCTCCAGCTCACCATCCCTTAATATTCCCGGTGATTCTCGAAAATCCCCGCTTTGCCTGTATAAAAGACCAAAATTCAGAACTGTCCCTACATATATTGTCCTCAATTTTATGTATGTACTCTCTGTACGCACCATCTATTTCAGTTTTTAAGTTTCTCCTAATTTCTCTGAAAATGTCGTGAAAATAGTTAGTCTTGTGTATGCGATACTTTTTATAGGCCTTTTCTTTTTATTAAGTAGACTAATGATATTCTTGCTATACCAAAAGGGAGACCCTCTTTTCCTACTCATCTTGTAGGGAACGGAGGTCTCAAAAATACCACTGAGAATGTTGTAAAAAGTCTCACAAGCCACATTTACATCGGAGCACTCATAGACGTGCGATCAATATGTGTTTAAAATTTTGCTATACAGTAATGGAAAGTTTGCTTTTCTAAAATTAAAGGACCCGGTGGCGCTCTTGCAAAGCTCAAACTGCTTGTAATGCCCAACGCCACCCCTTACCGTTATGCGCAATGGCGGATGATGACTGTCCACCCTTGACACCGCTTTTAATGAAGATTTAACGATATTTTGTTAGGAGTTGAGAATTGCGATAAAATATTTTTGATAGCCATACACATTTATATTCAGTCCTTGTCTGAGTTGACTCTGAGCGCCTCTTCCCTCTGGCACCATCTTTCGCACGGCTGGAGTGCCCGTTGCGTGAGTCTCCCCGTGCGACCGATGTCCTGGTCATCGATAATAATAACCAAATAATCAGCATATACTTAAGTATAAAAGCTAGACTTATTCAGGTGTTATAATAATCTGTTCACTACTAGATACCTTGGGGCAGCCTCTGTGTAACCTCGCCACGGCACCAATTTTCACTACCACCATATAATAAAGACATCTCTGCCGCGCCTACGCACAGTTTGGCAGTTGATTCGAGAGACGTGTTATCAATTGCTTCAAACTCGCAGTGTCTATTTTCCACGGTCAGGTACTCTCTCCCTAGATGATTAAGACTCATATCCGTCTTCTGATAATTATTACTGAATAGGGATTGGTGTCACTACCAAACTCATCTCCTTTATATGAAGGCCTACTTTTCTCTCTATTCTTTTCGCAAGTAAACTAGAAAGAGTAATGATTCGCCTTATTGAGCCACGCAAGATCTAAATATTCCCAATAGAAGTCCTATCCTATAACTGCCGATTCAGCATACAGGGATTAAAATTCTCCTTACTCCTCAGTTCGTTGGATTCGTCGTTTAGTTTTCTAGGGATCACTCTCTCAGCCATCTTTCTCACAGCTGAGAGGAGACTGATCGGCCTGTAATTTTCTGCATAGGTCCTATCCTTACGTAGTTTAGGTATTACGATCACCTCAGCCCCCTTCCCCCTGCTAGGAAATTGGCCAAGTCTCATCATCACGTTGATGATGTTCGCCGTGGCTGTGATTCCTTTTTTGGGCAACTTCTCAGGCATCAGGTTGCTGATTTGTCAGCACCTGATGCTTTCGGACCTTCAGCCTCTTTAGCATGTTTGCAATATCACCTAGTGAGTTTACTACATTACATCTAGGCTGAATGTGTCTTTGCTTTGAGGCGCCTGAGTCTTTCTTGGACGTCTCCGTGTAGTTCTCCATCCTCGTCAGGATGTTCGTTTAATTTGCCTTGCTTTTGCATAGTTTCAGTGAATAATTTCGCTTTATTCACATCGCGTAAACGAGTCTCCTGCTCCGCTTAAATGCTGAATAGGAGTCTTGACATTGTGCTGTGTCCCCTGCATCTGCCAGGCTGATTGATCTTCGAAGTTCAGCTCTTCTAAGCCTCCTTAGCGATGATTCGTATATGTACGCCTTTTTCCTGTCTTTAGGATGTTGCTATTTAGTGTCACTCTGTCATTTTCTCTGCCAGTTCATGCATATATGGCCATCTCTTATTTGCTCGAATCATGTTTTTAATCTCATCAGAGAGATCATCATGTATTGGGTTGTTAGAGAGGTCTTCTGTAGCAGGCTCTAAAGCTAGAATGCTGCTATTTTCCAAGTTTTCTACGTCTAATTCTAGCTGCCGCGCATTATAGATACGCCTCATTTCGATGGTCTCTTTGATATTATTCTGGTATCTAAGCCAGGTGGTCGTCTTTATGGTTCTCAGGTTGAATCTTCCAAGACTCAGATTAACATACAGCATTGTAGGGTTGTGATTTGATGTCCCTTCTACTATAGTTCTCATATCCGTGTCGTGCTGCACGTTCTTCAGAAGTGCTATGTCCAGGATTTCCGTATCGCCCCTACCCCTTGAGAGGAATGTGGGCTGGTCCTGTCCCAGTACGACCACATTTCCGTCTTCACAATACTGTATTAATCTTCGACCATTCCTGTTTAGTTTTGTACTATTCCACTGCTGATGTTTGCATTTTAGGTCCCCAATTTTGATCTTGGGGCTAGGGTCTTGACTTAGTACTTCTACTATGATTTGCCTTCCATTTTATTGCTACTTTCTTTGTCTTGAGGAATAAGTAAAATTTTTATTAGATGAAAAACCCTTACAATTTAAATGATGCAAAAAATATAAAAGTTTATATAATAGCCAACTGCTAAATAAAATCCTATTTATTTATGGTATATACTTATTTACCCTCACCCTTTCAATTGTAATACGCCTTTAGGAATGGTGATGCTTAGGTACACACATTAAGATACATATAATCCATCTCTATTTTTAAATACGCATTAATATATTTAAAGGCAGTTGTTAAAATGTTAACGATATTACTGAGGACTGCAAACTTGATCAAGCGGGTGTTAATTTAGGTTGCCCGCAGTTGGCAACCCTTTATTTCAGGAAGATAATTATTTGATTATACGGTTGCACGTTCCTTTCAAAAACCGGACTACTCAATAAATAAGGTTTTATTACTAAAATTTTAAAGAACCCTGTCAGACAAGGTGCGTAAATTTTCGGCTTTATTTGGTTTCTCGCTTTACAACTATGTTGCGTACGGGATTTATTTTTTATGCTATATTGTTATGATCAGGGCTCTGATCTCTTACCAGGTACACTTGAACTGCTGGCTGGATATCTACTTTCGAATTTACTGAATCGTTTTTTAGAAGAGACGAGTTTAGAGATACAGTTGATGGAAGTCTAAGAAGAAAGCTTTACTAAGATTAAAGCATTGGCTTCAGATAAATAATTCAGGACGATTATATGTAATTACAGTTGCCTTTAATTTATTTTATTGAGTGCATCTGTAACTGTACATCGTTGGCCAGTTAATCATTTTGTTCCCCAAGCATTAGGACGAAGCTGCACGGAGCAAAATCAGGTGAGTGGGACGGACGAGCCATTACTTTCAAAGCTGTCGTTCAAACTGTAGACCAACAAGCAAACGTATTACTGAGATAATAATCATAGTAACCTGTATTTGCAATAATATTGGTTTCAATAACTCGATGCACATAATAGTATATTATGATATAAGTGCATAAGAGGGCCTTTAAAGCACGCGCGACATATTTCAAAACACGACGCGCAGCGGAGTGTTTTGTAAGTCGCAAGGGCTTTAAAGGCCTCTTATACACGTATATCATACGCTATTTTTTATTACAAATGCATCATAATCTCAAAAATGTTTTAAATATTAAACTTAAGGGATATATTGACGAATATATTAATCTGTCACATTTGACATGATCAAATGTTTCTATAGCAACCTTTAAAAAAGTAGGCGCATCATAAACATCATTTTAAGCACGCTGCAGCGTGCGATAATCGTTGATTATGATGCATGCGTAATAAAAAATATTTAATTTATCTTTATGATTTCACACATCTTTATCTCAGATTGAGCTGATAGTGAAGGCTCAGACTAAGGTACATTTGCTACATCTGTGCCACAGAAAATATGAACATTTGGAACAATACCAATATTGTGTTGGATCTGCCATCAGATGTTATTCCTACCATTCTTACCATGCCTATGACGTCCTCCTACCAGAGAGGAACGAATGGGCAAAAAACTCGGAACATCTGAGAACGACAAAAAATAGTTGGTTCCATGACGGCTTTAAGACCAAGGGTCGCAGTGGAGGGCCCCATCTGGGCTCACTTACGTCTATGAATACGAATACTAATTTCCACATCCCATAATACCCGTGATAGATTTAGTAATGAGGAAGCATTATATGAAAGCTTAGCAGCGGTTTTTATACACAAACTAGACTTTTTTTTTAAAAAAGCCTTATAAATTATAAATCTCTGTACCGCTAAGTCAAGCACAAAGTCATGTTACACAATAACCTGTTCCACTATAAATAAGTAGTAGGTATTAAAGAGCCACTAATAGAAATCCATTTAATCCATCTTATTTACTGGCAACCTGACTTTTAATTTCAATCAAATAATGAACGTTTTTTGCCTCCTTAAAAATTTTAATAAGACTTCTCCGACGAAATTTTATAACGTCTAAAATATCAAAATGTCATGAAAAATGATGAATTAGATTTATACGCATTAAAAAAAACTAAATTCGTGCATAAGCTTTCGCTTATTTTCCTATGATATAATAATAGTTGTGTAAGATGAACTAATTAGCTTTGTGAAGTGCTCTCGGATACAGGTAGTTAGTTACGTTGCGGCTTACTTTGATATAAAAATCATGAAATGGGGCTGGACAAAAAGTATCCTATTTTAAAATAGCACCTTATCATGCTGTTAAATTAACCTTGGATATTATGGTTGTAGATGTGTTATGTTTTATACAATATCCGATTTGTAAGTATTCGCTTCTAGATGTTACCCAATTCGCGACATAGAATAACGCTCAAAAGTGACATAGCTTAGCTCCACCTCTGCAACATTTCGTAGACAGATTAAATTAAACATTTAATCATTTTTAAAGATATAAGTTTTGTGGTAGTACCCAAACGCTATATGTATGCTTAGAAATTCCGCTTCTAAAACCTTTCAATTTTACCTTAAATCTCGAGACTTTGTGATAAATACGTAGGTACTATTTAGTGGGTGTTTATAACAAGATCATCATACTCTTTATTTCAGAAAACATAAGATAACGACAAGAAGCCTCTAAATGAGAAAGAAATCGCGCTCTGCGCCATTCTAAACATCGCGGGATAATATATCCCCCATGGCTGTAAAGAGAGCACTAACGAGAAGGAGAGTGAATGACACAATATCTCGGTGGATGTGTGAGGACAGCAGAAACTTCAGTAGGCAATCAGACTATTGAAGTGAGCACCACACGAGACACGACACAGGACGGAGTATGCTCACCACTAGTGGTGGATGAACTACTGGAAATACTGACAGACCTCGGCCCACATTGTGTTGGGTTTGCCGATGATATTGTCATCACAGCAAGAGGAAAGTTTGAGGCTACACTATGCCAGCTCATTCAAGCTGGGCTCAACGCAACGAAGAATGGTGCGGAAGAATAAACCCATCGAAAACAACCATAGTACCCTTCTCTAGGAATAGAGAACTGCCTAGAATGAAAGTTATTCGAATGCACGGAGCCAATATTACATCGGCATCGAAAGTCAGATATCTGGACTGCAAACTCAAATGGAATAAGCACATTGACGGAGATATAACTAAGACTACGAGGGCCTTCATGGTGTGCCGAAGCCTCGCAGGAAAAACCTGGGGATGTAAACCAGAAATCTTGCAATGCATGTACGCAATTATAGTAAGACACACCCTACTGTACGGGTCGATTGTCTGGTTCAAGGAAACGCAAACGCAGAGCATAAATCAGCTCTCAACAAAATACAACGCCTGACGAGCAGAAGCATAACAGGCGCATTGAAAACATATGCATCGCAGCAATTGTGGGCCTCGCACCTCTACACATTGTTGTAGAGGGAGCAGCTAGACAAGCAATTACCAGAATCACAAAAGAGGGAGCAGGCGACGGAGAATGGCTTAGAAAGAGTGAATTAACATCCTTGGCAAAGCATATACCACTTCTTGGGCTCCCCAAAGACGATATAGCAAATGATACAATTTTGGAAGATACTTCACGGTCGTTATAAGAAGTAAAGAAGAATGGAAAAAGAACACCAGCTGCATTCTGACATTGCAGCAAAGTGCCATAAAATGGTATACAGATGGGTCAAGAATTGAACATGGGACCGACGCGACGCCAGAGTATTTGGGCCAGCAATGGGAAACACCCGGACATATTCGAGGAGGAAATTAACTCCACAGGACTATGTGCGCAGTTCAACCTAGACAGAAACTATAGGAAGAAAGAGATTGTCATTTTTTCAGACAGTTAAACAGCCATCAAAGCGCTGAGCTCAACAACAATCAGCTCCAGAATGGTATGGAAATGCCTAGATAGGCTAAACGAACTAAGCAAGAATAGCAAGCTATCCCTTCAGACCAATTGACAAAAGTAGGAGAACAAACTCCGCTTTTAGGGCCAGAAACTTTCTGTGGCATAGGGATGCACACCTACAAGGAAGAATTCAGGAAAGAAGAGCAAACCATATGGATCATTCCTCCAGGGTTAAGGCGATCAAAGATGTCTCTAGGGTCCCCTCACCAAGGAAGATCAAAACACCTTATAACACTGAGTAAGAACAATCTCTGCATCCTCACCGGCTTTCTTACGAGCCACTGCCGGTTGAGAAGGCACCTGGGGAGAATAAAAATTGGAAATGAGGACAGTTGCCTGGTCTGTGAGGAAAGGGAGGAAACCCCGTAACACATTCTCACGGAGTGCGAGACGGTCGCGAACAAGCGAATAGCCTGCTTCGGGTTCTGCATCGTCGAACAGGAGGAACTTCCATCCATGGAACCATACAAACTACTTGATTTTATCAAAGCACTGAAGCTGGATGAGGTACTCTCATTGAGAATCACATCAACGGAAGCACCAAGGAAGGGGGACACAATAGTCTATACAGGTACAGGTCACAGTGTACTAATACACCCCAAGATTATTCGTACATATAGATCTGGGGTTCAATCGTCCCTCAAGCGAGCACAAAAAGGAAAAAGAAGCCATTGTATAATAAAAGGGATTAGAAAACGAAATTAAGTTTGAAGACAGCGACATTAACATAGAAGATGAACTGAGTGAACAAGATTACTTGGAAAACACCAGACAGACATTAAAACATCTCCAGGGGAATTAAACACAGATAATTGGGTACTGGTTTCAGCAGATTCGGGCTCTGTTTTAAAATTTGATACTATTATGATTCTCGCCCAAAGACCAGCCTGGTTAGTCTGCGTAATCTAATCAGATTCGATATAAGATTTAGTCATTAAATGTGGGAATACATATTCTTTGAATGAGAAACCTAATTTTTATATGTTATTTACATCAGTGTCGTTTTTGACTTATTAGTCATGTATCTTGGGTTAAATAAACTTTGGTATAAGTGTGACAACTAGTGCAAAAACCCCGTCAAAACGAAAACAAATAGTCGTGGTAGCTAATGGTTTAATTCAAGACGAGTTAGATCAGTTTTATAAAGTATTTAGGTGTGTAAAAAAAGAACTCCCCGCACAAATCTTACAGGGAGTAGCTTTCAGTAGTCATTCCTGAATGCCTGATATTTTGTAGATAGGTTTTGTTAGATTTTGAGATATAGAGCCGAAAAATCGGATTTTGAGCGTTTTATTTTTTTACTTTTACTTCTTCATGATGCCAGTAGCATTTTAGAATGTAGTCAATTACCGCTCATATACAGCATTATTTTAAACTGTCGAATAAAGAATACTTAAATAAAATGTTGTAGCTGTAAACTAGTTTGCTTAGAACAAAATTAGGAATTGCCGGGTTATGTAAGGCAAAATCTTGTTTACCACTAATGCGAAGCTCATCTAAATATTGACAAATACGATCGAAGTACACGCTTTCCCCCATCCCCCAGATCAGCTCTGCTATCCCAGTAAATGTAGTTGCCTCCTTCCCTCTAACGGCTCTTAACAGGTTATCGTATCCACATTTGAGGATCGGTTACACTTCAATCTGCAACACGATGGCATAAGTTCCAAGGGCAAAAGCAAGTCTCTATACACCCGCTCCAGTACCACTATCCGTTTTAGAGTCTTCAAATTCAATTTGGAAAGTTGCTATTTCAGTATTAGAAAATATTTACTAGTCAAATGGTACTGTCAAGTAAAGAAATATCCACAGGGACTTGGTGATTTTGTGTCAAAAGGTGTAAATACATTACAGATTATTATATTTACTTGTAAGTGCATACTATTTTTACTAGTTTAGTTGGTCTTATACTATTCGATCCCTGATTTTGGAAGCCCCTTTCCTGCTTCTGTAATATGATTTTTGCGTAAAAGATATAAAGCGATACATAGGTGATCGATATGCTTTGTGATATTGATTTTTGTCCATAAAATTAAAATGAAATAAAAATACATGAGTTGCATAATCCATATTTACAAATTAACGGGAATTGTGCTAAATTGCTGAATATTATATCGCGATTTTCTCTGCGTATCCGTTAATTTGTGGTGTCGATTGTCACAACCTTACTATTACGAGTGGATTTCAGTACTCCGCTCCGACCCGTTTGACAGCAAGCGCCTCCCGAATATTCGAATGAAAATAGGATATATCGAGGGAAGTGATAATTGAAGGGTCTTCTCATTTGGACTTCCGTCCATGAAGGTGCCTTATGTCAATTAAGTTTTCAACTGCTGGTTGATGATTGCGAGATAGCATTTTTTTGTTAATACTACAAAGCGTAGTAACACATATCTTTTGTTAGAGTACCGGCTATGCTGTTGTGAAACATCGTACGCAAAGCGGTGTGATAACCCTATTATTTTAAGAGGTAGGGTCGACCCATATGCTTTTTAGTAGATGGCTAAAAAAATCGTTTGTCAATTCACCAGGGTCTTTCCGAGGGACTGATGCCCATTTATTCAGGGGAATTCTTTCCTTGAGCAGGAGTCCACCGTCTTATCCGAAGTGGACCAGGCCGAGAGCTTTGTGGAAAAAGTCATCTTCGCAGCTGAGAGATTCACCTAGCTCGTCCATCTACACTGGAGTCAAGTCCAGTAGCTTTTCACATACGGAAGGCTGAAGATATCGGTGAGTCCTTGTAAGATCTATTTAAATTATTAAGTATTAGCCCTATCTGTATCAATAATTTAGTTCTTGCTCTATCGTTTTAATGCCTTAAATTTTCCTAGTGAGAACTCTAAAAACGATTACCGAGAAGTATATTCTGAAATATTACTTCAAGAGATACTGGGGTTCAGTTCTCTAACATTATCTAGTGTAAAAGGCAGTCCTCTAAAGTCCTGCCAACCTTTTATCGCTTTCATTCTCGTTAATACTAAAAAAATAAGCTATAATTTAGGTTATTTATGCTAAGTTTATTGTATCTGCTTGTCAAACCCATGGCAGAAAATTAATTAAAACTATTTAAACCTAATTATTGATCGTTTCGCTCTGATATCGGTGAATTGAGCTCAATTTTCCTTATTTGGTGCGGCTATATTTATTTTTTTATATTTTATTCAGTAAAAACCTTTTAGTTCTTTTAGTTTAGCATTTTGAAGACATTTTAGAAGTCTTTTATATTTCAGCTGCCAAGGGAATAAACTAAGCGTAGTTTAGTGGATATTTTTTCCCTAATTTTAACAAATAAATTGTTACATATTTAAGCAATAGTAACTGAGTAATATTAAAATGTTCTTTTGAAGATAACTCCTCTCGTTAAGTGTTATTGAGATTTTTATCTAGTAATCAGTTATTTATCAGAGACTTGCTAAAGTACCATAACTAGTGTTTTTTTTATTTGAAGTTTAATCGTAGTGAGTACCAGGCCTAAATCGTATAATTGATACTTGATCATTGTAATTTCTAGTGTTAGAGTGTCAAGATGAAATTTAATTACCATAGCAATTAATATAATTATAATTTGAACATTAATTACCACCTATGGAATATATACGTCAGCTTAAGTAACATTCCATAATTTTTTTTAGCATAAAATTAACCATCAGTAATCAGAAAATCTTCTAAATTTTAAGAAAGTAGATTTTTCTATCCAAATAGTATTTTTTTAATAAACTGGTTGTTTGTATTCCTGGTGTTTATTTTGGAAACTGTATTAAGGCTATAATTCAATCTTATTCTAATTTTTTACGCTTTTACAGGGTATTTTTTCTAATTTTTATTATACGATTTTCAAGCAGATAGAAGTTCTAATAAATTTCTTGCAGTAAGAATTTAGTTGCACCCGCTCTAACTGCCATAAACTTTAACCTAAGCCTTAAAAATAAAACAAAACTACAAACGGCTGAATGAGTCAGGCATATGAACCGCTGAATGAGCGGTTACCTAATAAAACTGGTTACAATGTTATTAGTATAAAATTAAATCCATCGAAAATAGATTAGAAAATAAGTTAATATTATGCATATGAAAGACACAAGTACATGACAAATGACTGATACCATAAAATACTGGTTGATTACTACATGTTGTAGATATATCCTCTTTCGAATAAGATTTCAAATATTACAGTTAGAAAAGGTATCATTAGCCTATTAATTAATTAATAGGGGCAAAAATTTTAATTTAGATATTTTCCTGCTATAATTACCGGGTAGGTAATTGGCTGTCGGTGATGAACACAAACATTAACCTGTGACAGTGACCTACGTGCTGCAAATATGTGGATCACTGTAACCAAAGATTACTAAATAAATACTTTCATAAAAGACTTTTCCCACTTCCGTAATATGTTTTGCAAGTAGATACTTATGTTTCTGTTTGAGACATTCTTAATTTGATTATTGCCAAAGATATATTTACAACAATACAATTTGTTCGCTCAAGTCGTCTTAAATACATTAATAACGAACCGCGAAAGAAATAATGAAAAAGAAAATAATTCACTTTAGTGACCTTTAGCATGTCCTTGCAATGTGCGTGGTGAAAAAAGTAGGTCGCTCTTTTGGCACACTTCCTGAAAAGTATTCACTGCACGATAATAAATGGTCTCGTATTCAATATCGTGTAAACAAACGCCACGGTATTGTTTTCACTGAAATGACACGCATAAAAAATTGCCTTTTGAAGCAATTCGTTTTTTCTTACCAGCACATATTGCTCTGCCAGTGCTGGGGAATACCATCCTTCGGATATCTGCAAAAAAATACTTGAACAAGTTTTGAGAAATTATTTTAACGAACTGCCATGGGATTGATGCATCGTGTAGAATTCTAAGGCAAACGGTTTGATGATACGCTTTAACTTTGAAGGGGTGTTTACAAGATAATTTTAAAATTAACTAATGAGGTGATATTTCTATCAAATTAATTATGACAATTAATTTAGGTAATTCTTTCAGAACTCTCATATTCCTATCCCTTCTCTTTTGATACTCTAAATTACAGAAGAAAATAGGTTTTAACAAGTCATTTTTATTTACTATAATTTTTTTCTGAATTATCAAAAATATAAATTATGAAACTTAAAAAAACTCAATTCAATTAAACAACTTGTGAAATATTAATTCATCTCATTTTTTTTTAATGTATAGATATGGTTCTCAATTAAACCTCACATCCGTAGACAAGAACGAAAGATGTTACTCCAGCAGTAAAAGAAACATTGCTTTTCGGATAAGATTTGACCATCCAATTCAAAAGCAATATTTTAAATGGAACTAGCAGTAAGGAAAAATGGAAACTAATTAAATATATTTCGAGGAAATTCATAAAGAATCACAGATTTCAAGAAAAATTGAAGAATCTAACTTCTTCAAGATTGATTAAAGCAAAAAAGTTACTACCAGAAAAAGAAAACGCACGACAACAATTAGACAACTTCTCTAGCTTTATATTATCTAGTGTTTAATGAGCGAAACCTAAACTCTACAACGAAATCCAGGGTCCTCACGAAGTCCATCGGTCATAACAGAAGGTTACGTAGAAAGATAAAAATTTAAAACTGAAAGTTAAAAATTTAAACATAGAACTCAAAAAAAAAGTTAGTTAAAGAGAAATGCTTAATAGAAATTGACGACCAAAAAACGATTCTTCAACCAATAGGATTAGAAGTGCCATTAGTGGCCAAAATGTTATTGCAGCAGTAAAATACGTATTGCTTTTGGAGGTTTGACCATCCAAATGAAAAACAATCTTTCAAATGGAACTAGCAGTAAAAAAATGGAAACTAATTAAATATATATTTGGAGGAAATTCATCAAGAAACACAGGTTTCAAGAGAAACTGAAGAATCTAACTTCTTGAAGATTGTTTAAAGCAAAGAAGTTACTACAAGAAAAAGAAATCGCACGACGACAATTAGACAACTTCTCTAGGTTTATATTATCTACTGTTTGATGAGCGAAACCTAAAAACTCTGCAACAAAATCGAGGGTCCTCATGAAGTTCTTCAGTCAGAAAAAAAGGTTACGTTGAAATAGCAAAATTGAAAACTGAAATTTAAAAATGTAAAAGAAGAACTCAAAAAGAAGATGTTATTAAAAGAGAAACAAAATAGAAATTGGCAACCAAAAAACGATTCTTCAACCAACAAAGTTAGAAGCACGATTACAGGCTAAAATGTTACTCCAGCAGTAAAAAATGCATTTCTTTTGGAGAAGGTTTGACCATCCAAATCAAAAGCAATGTTTCAAATGGAACTAGCAGTAAAGAAAGAGGAAACGAATTAAATATAGAAGGAATTCATCAAGAAACAGAGATTTCAAGAGAAACTGAAGAATCTAACGTATTGAACA
Organism: Pissodes strobi; assembly: GCA_016904865.1. Taxonomy (NCBI): domain Eukaryota; kingdom Metazoa; phylum Arthropoda; class Insecta; order Coleoptera; family Curculionidae; genus Pissodes; species Pissodes strobi. The sequence goes on from MU188858.1 coordinate 21,394, forward strand.
TTGTTTAAAGCAAAAAAGTTACTACCAGAAAAGGAAAACGCACGACAACCATTAGACAACTTCTCTAGCTTTAGATTATATGATGTTAGATGAGCGAAACCTAAAAACTCTAGAACAAAATCCAGGGTCCTCACGGTTACGTAGAAATAGAAACATTTAAAACTGAAAGTCAAAAATAAAAAAAAAACCCGAAAAGAAAAAGTTAGGAACATAAATGAAAGAAAATGCTTAATAGAAATGGGCAACCAAAACACGATTCCTCAACCAACAAAGTTAGAAGCACGATTAGAGGCCCAAATGTTACTCCAGCAGTAAAAAATGCATTGCTTTTGGAGAAGGTCTGACCATCCAAATCAAAGTCAATCTTTCTAATGAAACTAGCAGGAAAGAAAGCGGAAACTAATTAAATATAGAGGGAATTCATCAAGAAACAGAGATATCAAGAGAAACTGAAGAATCTAAAGTCTTGAACATTGTTTAAAGCAAAAAAAGTTACTACCAGAAAAAGAAAACCCACGACAACCATTAGACAACTTTTCTAGCTTTAGATTATATACTGTCAGATGAGCGAAACCTAAAAACTCTAGAACAAAATCCAGGGTTCTCACGGTTACGTAGAAATAGAAAAATTTAAAACTGAAGGTTAAAAATTTAAAAGAAGAACTCAAAAAGAAAAAGTTAGTTAAAGAGAAATGAAAGAAAATGGTTGATAGAAATGGGCAACCAAAACACGATTCTTCAACCAACAAAGTTAGAAGCACGATTAGAGGCCAAAATGTTACTCCAGCAGTAAAAAAATGCATTGCTTTTGGAGAAGGTCTGATCATCCAAATCAAAGGCAATCTTTCAAATGAAACTAGCAGTAAAGAAAGAGGAAACTAATTAAATATAGAGGGAATTCATCAAGAAACAGCGATTTCAAGAGAAACTGAAGAATCTAACGTCTTGAACATTGTTTAAAGCAGAAAAGTTACTACCAGAAAAAGAAAACGCCCGACAACCATTAGGCAACTTATCCAGCTTTAGATTATATAATGTTAGATGAGCGAAACCTAAAAACTCTAGAAGAAAATCCAGGGTCCTCACGGTTACGTAGAAATGGAAAAATTTTAAACTGAAAGTTAAAAATTAGAAAGAAGAACTCAAAAAGAAAAAGTTAGTAAAAGAAAAATGAAAGGAAATGCTTAATAGAAATGGGCAACCTAAACACAATTCCTCAACCAACAAAGTTAGAAGCACGATTAGCCAAAATGTTACTCCAGCAGTAAAAAATGCATTGCTTTTGGAGAAGGTTTGACCATCCAAATCAAAGGCAATCTTTCAAATGAAACTAGCAGTAAAGAAAAAGGAAACTAATTAAATATAGAGGGAATTCATCAAGAAACAGAGATTTCAAGAGAAACTGAAGAATCTAAAGTCTTGAACATTGTTTAAAGCAAAAAAGTTACTACCAGAAAAAGAAAACGCACGACAACCATTAGACAACTTCTCTAGCTTTAGATTATATAATGTTAGATGAGCGAAACCTAAAAACTCTAGAACAAAATCCAGGGTCCTCACGATTACGTAGAAATAGAAAAATTTAAAACTGAAGGTTCAAAATTTAAAAGAAGAACTCAAAAAGAAAAAGTTAGTAAAAGGGAAATGAAAGAAAATGGTTAATAGAAATGGGCAACCAAAACACGATTCCTCAACCGACAAAGTTAGAAGCACGATTAGAGGCCAAAATGTTACTCCAGCAGTAAAAATGCATTGCTTTTGGAGAAGGTCTGACCATTCAAATCAAAGGCAATCTTTCAAATGAAACTAGCAGTAAAGAAAAAGGAAACTTATTAAATATAGAGGGAATTCATCAAGAAACAGAGATTTCAAGAGAAGCTGAAGAATCTAACGTCTTGAACATTGTTTAAAGCAAAAAAGTTACTACCAGAAAAAGAAAACGCACGACAACAGTTAGACAACTTCTCTAGCTTTATATTATCTAATGTTTGCTGAGCGAAACCTAAAATCTCTACAACGAAATCCAGGGTCCTCACGAAGTTCTTCAGTCAGAAAAGAAGGTTACATAGAAAGAGAATAATTTAAAACTGAAAGTTAAAAATTTAAACGAAGAACTCAAAAAAAGTTAGTTAAAGAGAAACGCTTGACGAACAAAAAACGATTCTTCAACCAACAAAGTTAGGAGCACGATTACAGGTCAAAATGTTACTGCAGCTGTAAAAAGACGTATTGCTTTTGGAGGTTTGACCATCCAAATGAAAAGCAATCTTTCAAATGGAACTAGCAGTAAAAAAATGGAAACTAATTAAATATATATTTAGAGGAAATTCATCAAGAAACACAAATTCCAAGAGAAACTGAAGAATCAAACTTCCTGAAGATTGTTTAAAGCAAAAAAGTTACTACCAGAAAAGAAACGCACGACAACAATTAGACACTTCTCTAGGTTTATATTATCTACTGTTTAATGAGCGAAACCTAAAAACTCTGCAACAAAATCGATGGTCCTCATGAAGTTTTTCAGTCAGAAATAAAGGTTATGTAGAAATAGAAAAATATAAATCTGAAAGTTAAAAATTTTAAAGAAGAACTCAAACAAAATGTTATTTAAAAAGAAACGAAATAGAAATTGGCAACCAAAAAACGATTCTTCAACCAACAAAGTTAGAAGCATGGTTAGAGACCAAAATGTTACTCCAGCAGTATAAAATGCATTGCTTTTGGAGACTGTTTGACGATCCAAATTAAAGGCAATCTTTCAAATGGAACTACCATTAAAGAAAAATGGAAACTCATTAAATTTATTCCTACGAATTTCATCAAGAACCACAGATTTCAAGAGAAACTGATGAATATAACTTCTTGAGGATTGTTTAAAGCAAAAAGTTACTAACAGAAAATGAAAACGTATGATAACAATTAAACAACTTCTCTAGCTTTAGATGAACGAAACCTAAAAACTCTATAATAAAATCCAGGCTCCTCACGAGATTCTTCAGTCCAGTCACAAAAAAGGTTACGTCGAAATAGAAAAATTTAAAACAAGAAGAACTCAAAAAGAAAGAGCTATTAAAAAAGAGAGGAAAGAAAATACTTAACAGAAAGTGCAACCAAAAAAAACGGTTCACCAATCAACAAAGTTAGAAGCACGATTATAGGCCAAAATGTTACTCCAGCAGTAAAAAATTAATTGATTTTTTAAATGAAACTAGCAGTAAAGAAAAAGGGAAACTAATCAAATATATATTTCAACGAAATTCATCAAGAGATACAGATTTCAGAAGAGACTAAGAATCTACTTTCTTCAAGATTATGCCAGTGTAAAACAGGGCCTAATAATGGAACAAAACAGCTAGAAAAGGGTACTAGACTTAAATTCATAAGTCACAAGTAAACATCTTTGATTTGTCATCTCCCTCATAGTCCGTATGGCACCAGCTAAAGCACTGCTGACATCGTATCCACATATAACATATAATTGAATACCATTCGTAGCAAAAATGCATTCTACACCGCTACCGTTTTCTTCTTTTCCATTTCAAGATCCTGCTCTTCATCCAAAATTCTTAAATTTTTCTGTGGTCTTTTTCTGGAAATGCATTCCTCTTTTTTCCTTCTTCTATATCAAGAGTACTGTTTAAAATGCATAATTTAGTTTTCATTCTGTTGGATTTTATTTCAATTTGCTATCTTCTGGTGGTGGCGCTCGTATGCTACATCCACTTTAAATACACTTCTGAATTCATCCATCAATTTTTCTAGGCCAGTCCTAGCGTATCAGTTAGAACCTAATCAATTAATTCATTTTTCATGTTCATTAAAGGGAAATTCATTACTGGTGGTATAAAGTGCCCTATATCAATCATAAAACGTACAACTGTGAAATGGTGTCCTCGCTCTACGCTGGTTAAAGTTCCAACACACTTTCTTCCTCGTCTTTTAGGTCTTGTTCTGAACAGTTTAGAACCGGGATTCGTCCATGTTGTTCAGGATGTAAACTATTTTCTACCTTTACTTTCTTTAAAGCCTTAAAACATTTCTTAGCTTGATGTTCATTGAAGCCTTCTGCTCGAGCCAGAGAAATTACTTCTGGAGCCCTTAAGCTCAGATTGAGATTTCGTTTCATAAATTCATAATACCAATTTCAGTCCGGCTATGCGCTTCTTTTCTTTGTCAAAATTGTGGATTAAGCCCATTTCTTCTACTAACTGAAAAGTTAGCCTGCTCCATCGCAGTAAATCCAAACAATCAGCCATAGTTTTTGTTTGTTGGTTCATTTTACTCTCGACTTCTGAGTTGAACACCGCGATCGCACCACACAAAAACACTTTGTTTGCACCTTTAACTGTTTTATTTATCTCCAGTACTCTTCGATTTAGGGTACTTTTTGGTACACCATAGGTTTTTGCTGCTAGCCTCCATCCCAACTTTTATTTCATATTGTCCTCGTCAAAATTGTATCTATGGACAAACAATTTTTGTTAAGAACAGTATTGTAATTATTCGGGTATGGTGGCACTCGGTGCTAACATCACACCCGATAGTGCCTATTTTATTAAACTTCCCGCATTCAAATGTAAAATTTATGAAAATTTCGAAACTAAATTCCTCACCATAAATGAAATACATTTTTTGAGTGATGACCCATTTATTCAATTCATAAACATTTTTTCTTCTCGAAATGTTAGAAGAGATGGTGTTGCATTTGGAGTCACTATGGCAAGGGAACCACTGATGCCACTGGAAGATAAGAGAGAAGGTGTACCCAATTATGTGACGTTGTTGGACAAATTGATTTAAAAGAGATCATAATTTTACGAATAAAAGAGTCACAGATTTTAAAGATTCAAAATTTCCAGAATACTTGCCCATATTTAAAGAAACAATGAAGGTTCATGAAGTCGCAAGTGAAACATGGGTGCATTCAATACCTCGTATAAGAGGAAGGAGCTATTTGGTCATTATAATTACGGCAATAGTTGAAAAAGAAAGCTGAAGACACCTACAGCTTAGAGCTTAATTGATGATAACAATATTTTGGTTGATAAGGAAAGTAACCTCTCTATAAATATAACTTTCAAATGTGTATTTCTCGATATTTACTTTAAAATTCTTTGTTATTGTGGTTGTATGGTCTCGAAGAAAATTTATTTCTCCAACCGATTCCGACTTTGCCACAAAATTTAAATAACCAATATGATAGTTCATTTAGCTCAGATGATCATTTAGCCCTGTCAGATTTGGTGATAGTTTTTTTTTAACAGGAGGGCTTAGTTTTGGTTAAGATAATATCCGGAAAAAAATTGTTCGTCATCATGCAACTTGAATACTTGGGAAAATCGTCGAAAGGAACATTGTTTGATTTTCCAAATTTCGATTTAATATCTGTCTAATAACGATTTTGTACCTGGTTTGAAAAACAACCATTATCAAAGGTGGTTAATATATATTTTTTTTCTACGAGCGTGCGGAAAGATACTACTTCCCGCACTTCTGGCAGTGTGGGAATTAAGCCTTTTCCACAGTAGTGCCGAAAGTATTAACCATGCCTACTTGATTTGCCTTATTTCAAATCACACTTGTAGATAATATCGCCATGACGCTATTTCTTGTTGTTTACTATCACTGTCAAATAGTGTTATTAAATTGCTATAATGGAAATGCAAGAAGATTCGGATATTCCAGTAGAATATTGTAACAAGCAAATTTTGGAGAGGCGACGTGCGACATTCAAATAGGCGAGGACGTGACAAC
>MU188858.1:32147-57789 GCA_016904865.1 Pissodes strobi
TGTTTGGCCGATGTATTCCATGTCACAGTTCTTGCAGGGGATGCTGTATACCCCGTGGTTTTCCAAAGGTATTTTGTCTTTGGGGTTGCCTATAATCTGGTGGATCGTTGTTGGTGGTTTATAGATTGTTGTTATTTGGTGTTTACTTAGGATTTTTCCAATTACGTCTATTACGCGTTTTATGTATGGTAGTGTAGTTGTCGGTCTGGATTCATCGTACTCTTTCTTGTTTGTTGTTGGGTTTGTAGCTCGCTTAGAAGCCTTTTTGATGTGGTGTTCTTTGTAGTTGTTCTGTTTCAGAGCTGTTTTAATGTTGTGGAGTTCTTCTGAGCCGTTTGACGATTTGGTTAATTGGATGGACCTGGAGATCAGAGTATCGGCTACTGATTGTATCTGAGAAGGATGATGGTGGGACTCTGCGTTTAAGTATCTATTGGTATGAGTTGGTTTCCTGTAAACTGTGTAGTCGATGGATAAGTCGTCTTTTTTATAATTAAAAGGTCCAGGAAGGGCAGTTGACAGTTTGCTTCTACCTCAAGTGTAAATTGTATTCGGGGGTGTATTTTGTTGTGCTCTTCTAAGAACAGGTCTAGATTCGCTCTACCGTGTGGCCATATCATGAAAATGTCATCCACATATCGTTTCCAAAAGGTTGGCTTCATTTGGGCATTTTTCAGAGCTTCAGTTTCAAAGTATTTCATGAACAGGTTGGCGAAGACTGGAGAAAGTGAAGATCCCATTGGGGCACCGTCTGTTTGTCTATATATTGTTCTCGTAAGAAAAGTAGGTGTTCTTGAGGCAGTGTTCTGAGAGCTCGATGACGTAGTGTGGAAAATCCTCGATCACGGCTATTTGGTCTAGGGCTTCGTCGATTGGAATACTTGGATAGAGTGATTTGATATCTAGGCTGGCAAGGATATCGTCTTTTTGTAGTTTTAGGTCTTGAATCATGTTGGTTGGATGTTTGGAATTTTTGACCTACGAGTCGGCTGTTTCACTTGCTGGTTGCATGATTTGTGTTAGGTATTTTTCTAGGTTTTGGGTAGGCGAATCCATTGCACTTACTATAGGTCTTAAAGGTACTTCTTCTTTATGGATTTTTGGTAGTCCATACAGTTTGGGACATCTGCTTAATTTTTTTCGAGGGATTATGCGTTTTTCGACTTCTTGTCCTAAGTTGGCGGCCTTGATTTTGCTTTTTGTTGTTTTTTCCAGGTATGTTGTCGGGCCCCTCTAAGTTTGTTTGTAAGTATTGTCTTAGAGAATTTGTTTCATTTTGTTTTTGTATTCATCTGTGTTCATTACTACTGTGGCGTTTCCTGTGTCTGCGGGTAAAATCACAATATCTTTGTTTCTTTTTAAGTTTTTGAGCGCTTTGATTTTTGAGGGTTTGATGTTGGATTTTGGTGGTTTGCTGGTTCTTAGGATGCGGGCTACATCCTGTCGTATTATCTCTGCGTCTTCCTTAGGCTTTTGGTGGATGGATTCCTCGATGTTCGAAATTATAACCTCTGTGGGAATAGTTTTTGGTGTCACTGCGTAGTTGAAGCCTTTACTTAAAACTTGTTTTTCTTCTTCCGAGAGCTGGTAATTTGAGATGTTGTGTACGACCTTGTTGATTTCTGCCGGCTTTGTTTCATGTTACGTCCTTTGTTGTAGATGGGCAAATTTCTTCCTTTGTTTGTTGGTTTTGTAGTCCATATCGGCTTCTCTTCTCTAAGTAGAGGCTTTATCGATGTTGTCCCAGAGTAGTGGATGCATCTGTCTGCTGAGTAGTATGTGGAGATCTTACGCTAATTTTTCGGTTTCTGCAAGTAGTCTTCGTTTTTCTCGAATCTGTTCCCGTAGGAGTGCTTTGCTGGCATTTCTTAGAATATCCTTTGCTTTTGTGGTTTTGAGGTGGTAAGACAGCTTGGTACAGGTAGGTAAAATATTGTTATCACGACATCTCGTCAGGAAAGGGGGATGTTGGCGAAACGTCGTGAGACTACCAATTCTACTAACGAACGGATTGAAACCCGGAATAACACTTTGTACTGTGACAATATTCAATATTGAAAGGTGTACACAAAAATAAATAATATTCAAGTACAACAGGAACTTAATGGAAAAAGCATAAATACATGCAATCAAAGCCCTACGGTTACTGTGGAACAATGTGAAGAATGATAATGGTTTGACCAGTATTAACGTATTCCAATGCAACACTAGTTGAATTAAAGATAAACGAACGGAATATAAATACGAAGATATGCATAGAAAAGACGCTAGGAAACTCCTCAGTAGATGGTACTATAGTTGGAACTTATCAAGTATCAAGTGACTAAGTGCACTTCACCATTGAACGAAAATTGAATGCCAGATTTATCAATGTTTCATTATGTAAATCTGATAACCCGTACGGGGTCCACTACTTGGATTTCATACATTTTAAGGATATATCTACAGATTTGACCAAGGCCTGTACATAAAGAGCTTTGAAATACAATTCTGGTAGCACGATTGAGTTTAAAATTAAACCATCTGAAGAATTTAGGGCCTTACCAACAAGAACACACAAAACACCTTAGTACCTACAAATAGAATCACTATCAGTTTTGTATAGAGATCAATGAGAAATCCAAAAAGACAAATTTCAACATATTATGATCTTAAAGTAATCGATTGAAAATAATTACCATTCTTTTTAGAATACTTTAAAGCATGAATAAGATAACATTGCTTTCATGCCATACCGTAACGTATCAGTGATTTTTTACCAGGAAATAATATAATTTTGTATCTAGGTAATAAAAATATAATTATTATTACATTTTTATTTATTTGTGAATTTAGCACAATTCCCGTTAATTTGTAAATATAGATTGTGCAACTCATGTATTTTTATTTCATTTTAATTTTATGGACAAAAACCAATATTACAGAGCATATCGATCACCTGTGTATCGCCTTATATCTTTTACGCAAAAGTCATATTACAGAAGCAGGAAAGGGGCTTCCAAAATCAGAGATCGAATAGTATAAGACCAACTAAACAAGTAAAATATAATATGCACTTACAAGTAAATATAATAATCTGTAATGAATTTACACCTTTTGACACAAAATCACCAAGTCCCTGTAGATATTTCTTTTCTTGGCAGTACCATTTGACTAGTAAATATTTTCTAATACTGAAATAGCAACTTTCCAAATTGAATTTGAAGACTCTAAAACGGATAGTGGTACTGGAGCGGGTGTATAGAGACTTGTTTTCGCCCTTGGAACTTATGTAATCGTGTTGCAGATCGAAGTGTAACCGATCCTCAAATGTGGATACGATAACCTGTTAAGAGCCGTTAGAGGGAAGGAGACAACTACATTTACTGGGAGACCAGAGCTGATCTGTCAAGCGTCTGATAGAGTTCATTCTGCGCGTTGAGGACTTCACTTGAGGGCATAATAGGGTTAGTCTAGCTTGGGTCCCGAGACATTCGAAAAAACACTATTTGTTGCCACCGACTTACTTTTAGGATGGGAGAAAGCATGTACTTCGGTCGTATTTGTCAATATTTAGAAGAGCTTCGCATTCATAAGCCGGTAATTCCTAATTTTGTTCTGAGCAAAGTAGTTTACAGCTACAACCTTTTATTTAACCCAAGATACATGATCAATAAGCCAAAACCGATACTGATGTAACTAACATAATAAAAATTAAGTTTCTCATTGAAACAATACGTATTCCTACATTATAATGACTAAATTTTATATCGAATCTGATTAGATTACGCAGACTAACCAGGCTGGTCTTTAGGAGAGAATCATAATAGTATCAAATTTTGAAACAATGTGTAGAAGTGCGAGGCGCCCACAATTGCATCGATTGCTACTGTTGAATATGTTTTCATGTCGCCTGTTATGCTTGTGCACGTCAGGCGTTGTATTTTGTTGAGAGCTGATTTATGCTCTGCTTTTCCATTTCCTTAAACCAGGCAATCGAACCGTAAAGTAGGGTGGGTCTTACTATCATTGCGTATATTATTATTATTATTATTATGTTTGTTAGCAGCAGTAAGCGGTGGTACCGATGAGAATGCTGCATGTTATTTTGTCTTTGATTTATATATTCGCACGTCAGACATTTCAGTCTCTATTCTATAGTTTTTGTCACATGTAGTGGATAAATATTTTGTTCTTTGATTCGCAGTCCTGATCAAGTCTGTTCTTGAAGACGTTTTTGTTTGGAGCTTTAATTGTGTTTTCAGAAAGAGAGTTCCACTCGTACACTACGCGATTTGCGAGACAATTTTTCCTCACCAATGTTGAACATTTTTCCTTCTTTAGTTTTGCATTATGTCCTCTTAGGTGGTTTGGATTTGATGTGAAAATATCTAGGCTCAGTCCCTCAAAGTAGTTTTTATTGAGTATCTTGTATGTTTCAATCAAATCCCCACGTTCACGTCTCTCCTTAAGGGTAGTTCGGCCAAAAATCCTAAGACGCTCTTCGTACGGGGTATTCTTAAGTTCTTCTGGTATTTTAGTAAATCTTCTTTGTGCTTTCTCTAGGGCTTCAATATTCTTTATGTAATATGGGCTCCATACTGTGTGCGCGTATTCCAATTTGGGTCTGACATATGTGATGTAAATTTTTTTGATCATTTCTATGGTTTTTCCAGTGAATGCTCTCTGTATTAGATATGTAAGTCTGTTTACCCTCTTTATTATTTCCGCAATATGTACTTCCCATTTTAGATTTCTTGTTATGATTATGCCAAGGTCTTTCTGTTCTGTTACATCCTTGATGTCCTGATTGTTAAGTTGATATTTGACACATGGGTCGTTTGCTCCCATACATAGTACCGTACACTTCTCTGGATTAAGGCCAAGTTGCCAAAGTTGCATCCATTCCTCTAGTGTTTTTGCTTGCTGCAGATAGTGGAAAAATCTGGAATCACAGTAAAGCTTGGTGTCGTCAGCAAAGTATGAGATGCGCGTTTTAATGTGTCTGTGAATGTCACTTATGTATGTGATGAATAACAGTGGACCAATTACTGACCCTTGTGGTACCCCACTTAGTATCCTGTAAGGGGCGGAGTACGCGTCATTAGCTCTAACCTGGTAGATGGGCTGTGTTAGAAGTCCCTGTATGAATTTGAGCAATTGTTTCCTCACTCCAAAATGCTCGAGTTTATATAGTAGTCGCTGAAAGGGAACTTTGTCGAATGCTTTTTCCTGATCCAGGTATAATATGTCAACTGAATTGCCGTCGTCCATCATTTTTGTCCATTCAGGGGTACACTCGATAAGATTTGTTGTTCAGTTAATTCTGGAACTACCAACTTTTCCATGACCTTACATAGATGACAGGTCAAGCTGATAGGTCTGTAGTTTGCTGGTTCATATTTATTTCCTTTCTTGAAGATGGGTATGATGTATGCTTTGCCCCAATTGTCCGGTATTTCTCCGTTGTTAAGAATATCAACCAGTACCCTGGTAAGGAAAGGTGTCAGGACAGTGGCACATTTTTTTAGAAAAATACTAGAGATTTCATCTGGCCCTGGGCTGGCGGCTATGGCATCCAGTAGTTTTTCTTCTGTGATAGCCACGCTAGTGATTTCGTTTACTATTCTAGTGTTGGGGAAGAGTGTTGGCATGCTTGTAAGATTCTCAGCCGTATATGCCCTGTGGAATTGGGCGGCAAATGCTTCGGCTATTTGCTTATCTTCTGTGATGATTTGTTGGTTTCCATCTTTAAGTACTAATTCAGAGGTTCGATTATTGAGTGTGCGTTTCATATAATTAAAGAAGTGCTTTTCATCCCTTTCTAACAAATTTTGTTCATAGTGAGTTTTAGTATTGTTGATTATCGTTTTAAGGCTGTTGTTTTGCTCCCTATATTTAGCATAATTTTCAGGTGTCATATTTTGTCTGTATTTCTTCCATAATATTCTTTTCTTATCTATTTCTTTGAATACTTTGGCATTAAGCCAAGGTTTTTTCGGATTTACCCTGGTAAATACCGGTGGAAGGTATGTGTCTGTGGTGTCCATTATAGTTTCCTCTAGAAGGTCATAGCTTATATTATTGGAACTTTTCTTCAATCGTGCAGTAATGTATTCGCTCAGTCAGCATTCCAGTAGTTTCTCTTGCAGACTTTTTTTGTTAATGGTTCCCTTGTGTGAAACTGCGCCACTGCAGTGATGACACAATGGTCACTTTTGCCTATAGGAGGTAATGTTAAGGTAATGTGTTATCGCTAGTCAGAATTAAGTCAAGGAGAGAGGCCTGTTCTCCACGAAACCTGGTATTTTCAGTGATAAGTTGCCAGCCATTCCAAGTTTGATAGTGTTCAAGAAATTCCAGCGCAGTGAAGTACTGAGCGTCAGCGTTTTCCAATTTATTTCTGGATAATTAAAGTCGCCACATATAATAGTATTTGGGTTTTTGTTGTGTACGGTAGTGAGCAGTTTTGCCAAAGAGATGTTGTCTGTTGATGGTATGTTAGGTGGTCTGTATACGCATCCTATTAGTAGTTTTGTGGTGTTAATCATGATGTACACCCAGACAGAATTTATTGAGGCCGGTGTTATGTATTTGTTGTTGATGGTGGCTAATATTTTTTGCCCATTCAATTCTTTACCTACCATTATGCACACTCCACCTCCTTTTTTGCCTGGAGCCCTGTCGTTTCTGAATATATTATAGTTGTTCATTCCGATAATTGTATCTGGGATGGTTTGTTGAAGCCAGGTTTCGCTGAGGAATATTAAAGTTGGTTGCAGTTGATGGATGTTTGAGTGAAACTCGCCTAATTTGTTTAGTATTGAGTTTATATTTGTGTAGAGAATTTTTAGCTCACTCAATTTTAGTAGTTTTTTGGTGACTGTTGTTTGTTGTTCTTTGGTTGGTTTGTATGGTCTTTATTACTCACATTTTCATTCTTTTGAGTAATCCTATAAGTCACAACTCTTGGTGTACCCCTGAAGTACTTTATCCTGATGTTAGTCTCTCCGTTGGCTTTACGTTTGTCCAGCTGTTGGAGCATTTCTTTTAGATATTCTCTTTGTGTGGTAGTTTAATCATATTTTAAGTATTTTCCACTATTTTCTAGCTTTTGCTTAAGTTTAAGTATATCCCTCCCCTTCCCTTGTTGGAAAGGTGATTTTGATAGGCCGGATTTTTTCATTATTGTAGGCGCCAAGTCTTAGTATCTTGAGATTTGTTAGGTCAGCTATAGGATTTACAGTTACAAATCCTTGACAGCGCTGGTTTCCATTTCCCAGCGTTTTTCCCTGTCCTTCTCCCCCTGTTCTTCCATTCCAAATAACAGAACATTCAATGCCCTAATTTCCCTTTCCTGTATTTCGGAGATTGTAGGTTCAATATTGATTTTAGGTTTTATTGGTGGTTCCCTGTCCATTAGTTGTGCTTGTTCAAGATCCTTCATGAGATTATTTATAGCTGCGATCTCTGCGGGAAGGGTTTCTTGTATCCTTCATTTGTTTGATTTCGTTTTGTAGGTTGTTTACATTTAAACTTATTTCTTCGACCTTCTTTAGAATGCCTATAGTATCTTCACCTTTTTCTTGTAGATCAGAGATTTTCTGCTTAAGGTCTTTTATTTGAGACCCAATTTGAGCGGCAGATTTTATATTTTCTATGCAGTCGGGGCAGTAGTATAGCATAATGCGTGCTGCCATGGGTACACATCTTATTTCTGATGCAGTAATACCTGTACAGTTTTTGCATACAACTCTACGACAACAATCACATGGGTATCCAAACAGTTTATTTTTTTCTTCCTTTGACACACAATCGGGGTCGCACTTATAGCACCGGTTCATGTTATTTGTTTGCTAAGAATTTTGCAACAGATTTAGAGCTCCACAATTCCGGCCTAGTTTGTTGGCATAGTAGGCGCCATACACAATGGAAAAGTTAACAATGAAGTTTGTTTATTTTGAATTTTATAGGAATGTGTTTTTTTTGTTTACTAGAACCAGATAATGTATTGCAAGATTTCTGGTTTACATCCCTAGGTTTTTCCTGCGAGGCTTCGGCACACCATGAAGGCCCTCGTAGTCTTAGTTACATCTCCTTCAATGTGCTTATTCCATTTGAGCTTGCAGTCCAGCGTTACGCCTAGATATCTGACTTCCGATGCCGATGTAGTATTGGCCCCGTGCATTCGAATAACTATCATTCTAGGCAGTTCTCTATTCCTAGAGGAGGGTACTATGGTTGTTTTCGATGGGTTTATTCTTCCGCACCATTCTTCGTTGCGTTGAGCCCAGCTTGAATGAGCTGACATAGTGTAGCCTCAAACTTTCCTCTTGCTGTGATGACAATATCATCGGCAAACCCAACGCAATGTAGGCCGAGGTCTGTCAGTATTTCCAGTAGTTCATCCACCACTAGTGGTGAGCATACTCCGTCCTGTGTCGTGTCTCGTGTGGTGCTCACTTCAATAGTCTGATTGCCTATTGAAGTTTCTGCTGTCCTCACACATCCACCGAGATATTGTGTCGTTCACTCTCCTTCTCGTTAGTGCTCTCTTTACAGCCATGGGGGATGTATTATCGAAGGCTCCCGCGATATTTAGGAAGGCGCAGAGCGCGATTTCCTTCTCATTTAGCGGCTTCTTGTTTTTATCTTATGTTTTCTGAAATAAAGAGTATGATGATCTTGTTCTAAACACCCACTAAATAGTATGTATTTATCACAAAGTCTCGAGATTTAAGGTAAAATTGAAAGGTTTTAGAAGCGGAATTTCTAAGCATACATATAGCGTTTGGCTACTACCACAAAACTTATATCTTTAAAAATGATTAAATGTTCAATTTGATCTGATCACTTTTGAGCGTTATTCTATGTCGCGAATTGGGTAATATCTAGAAGCGAATACTTACAAATCGGATATTGTATAAAACATAACACATCTACAACCATAATACCCAAGGTTAATTTAACAGCATGATAAGGTGCTATTTTAAAATAGGATACTTTTTGTCCAGCCCCATTTCATGATTTTTATATCAAAGTAAGCCGCAACGTAACTAACTACCTGTATCCGAGAGCACTTCACAAAGCTAATTAGTTCATCTTACACAACTATTATTATATCATAGGAAAATAAGCGAAAGCTTATGCACGAATTTAGTTTTTTTTTAATGCGTATAAATCTAATTCATCATTTTTCATGACATTTTGATATTTTAGACGTTATAAAATTTCGTCGGAGAAGTCTTATTAAAATTTTTAAGGAGGCAAAAAACGTTCATTATTTGATTGAAATTAAAAGTCAGGTTGCCAGTAAATAAGATGGATTAAATGGATTTCTATTAGTGGCTCTTTAATACCTACTACTTATTTATAGTGGAACAGGTTATTGTGTAACATGACTTTGTGCTTGACTTAGCGGTACAGAGATTTATAATTTATAAGGCTTTTCTTAAAAAAATTCTAGTTTGTGTATAAAAACCGTTGCTAAGCTTTCATATAATGCTTCCTCATTACTAAATCTACCACGGGTATTATGGGATGTGGAAATTAGTATTCGTAGTCATAGACGTAAGTGAGCCCAGACGGGGCCCTCCACTGCGACCCTTGGTCTATTGTAGCTCATATCTGTGGTTTTCACTTGACCAGAGCGTCGATCCTTTTCATGAAATCGATTAGCTTTCTGGGATGATAGTTTTCAAATCTACAAGTGTATTTGAGAATTTTCAAACATCGTTTGTCTGGTTCTTTCCATTGCTGGACAGTGGCATAAAACATGCTCCATTGTTTCTTCGTTCCCCAAGCACAAGCGGCATTCTGTTTCTTCCGAAAGCCCTATCTCGTTCATGTGGCTTCTTAGCCGACAATGACCACTGTGCATGCTAACTACAGCCTATATCTGCTGTCGGCCAAGTTGAAGAAGTTGTCTAGTTCTTACTCCTGATGGCACATTCACTGCAATTTTTGAATGAATTAGGCCCGGTAACTCTCTCCATTTGTCTACAATTTGCATCTCTACCTGCAGAGGACTTCTGTAGCTGCGTTGTAAGCTATTCCCAGTACTGGTTCTGGTCCTATGAAGGACGTTGCGACCGCCTGCTTCGCAAGAGCATCAGCTCTTTAGTTGCCTTCATATAATGTATATCCAGGGATCCAGATCAGTGTAAGATTATTTTCTCTACCTAGTTTGGTGAGTAGGTCCTGGCAGTTCCGTACTACCTTGAATGAACAACCGCTAGATTCAAGAGCTTTTAAAGTCACTTGACCTTTCGAGAATATTTTAATAGAATTGTTTTTCCACTTTCTATCGATGAGCCACTGAGCAGTCATATCAATGGCTTGAACTTTAGCCTGAAAAATGGTTGCATGTTTACCTAGGGAATATCTAAGCTCAACCTTACCATTTTTTCCACGCAGCGGCTCCTGTATTGATCTTGGAGCAGTCAGTGAACCAACTATTCTCTGTTGTTTTCAGATGTTCCGAGTTTTTTGCCCATTCGTTCCTCATCTCTGGTAGGAGGACATCATAGGCATGGTAATAGTTACTGTTGGTAGGAATAACACCTGATGGTAGATCCAACATGGTATTGGTATTGTTCCAAATGTTCATATTTTCTGTGGCACAGATGTAGCAAATGTACCTTAGTCTGAGCCTTCACTAACAACTCAATCTGAGATAAAGATGTGTGAAATCATAAAGATAAATTAAATATTTTATGTGCATCGAGTTATTAAAACCAATATTATTGCAAATACAGGTTCTATGATCATTACCTCAGCAGCACGTTTGATTGTTGGTCTACAGTTTGAACGACAGCTTTTGAAAGTAATGGCTCGCCCGTTCGACTCACCTGATTTTGCTCCTTGCAGCTTCTTCTTAATGCTTGAGGAACAAAATAAATTAACTGGCCAACGTTGTACATTTACAGATGCACTTAATAAAATAGATTAAAGACAGCTGTAATTACATATAATTATCCTGAATTATTTATGAAGTCAATGCTTTAATCTTAGTAAAGCTTTCTTCTTAGACTTCCATCAACTGTATCTCTAAACTCGTCTCTTCTAAAAAACGATTCAGTAAATTTGAAAGTAGATATCCAGCCAGCAGTTGAAGTATACCTGGTAAGAGATCAGACCCATGATCATAACAATATAGCATAAAAAATAAAGC
The DNA here is from genome assembly GCA_016904865.1 of Pissodes strobi. Lineage (NCBI taxonomy): Eukaryota > Metazoa > Arthropoda > Insecta > Coleoptera > Curculionidae > Pissodes > Pissodes strobi. The sequence goes on from MU188858.1 coordinate 43,300, forward strand.
CCGTACGCAACATAGTTGTAAAGCGAGGAACCAAATAAAGCCGAAAATTTACGCACCTTGTCTGACAGGGTTCTTTAAAATTTTAGTAATAAAACCTTATTTATTGAGTAGTCTGGTTTTTGAAAAGAACGTGCAACCGTATAATCAAATAATTATCTTCCTGAAATAAAGGGTTGCCAACTGCGACCAATCTAAATTAACACCCGCCTGATCGAGTTTGCAGTCCTCAATAATATAGTTAACATTTTAACAACTGCCTTTGAAGATATTAATGCGTATTTAAAAAATAGAGATAGATTATATGTATCTTAATGGGTGTACCTAAGCATGACCATTCCTAAAGGCGTATTACAATTGAAAGGGTGAGGGTAAATAAGTATATACCATAAATAAATAGGATTTTATTTAGCAGTTGGCTATTATATAAACATTTATATTTTTTGCATCATTTAAATTGTAAGGGTTTTTCATCTTATAAAAATTTTACTTATTCCTTAAGAATAAGAATGTAGCAATAAAATGGGAGGCAAATCATAGTAGAAGTACTAAGTCAAGACCCTAGGCCCAAGATCATCATTGGGGACCTAAAATGCAAACATCAGCAGTGGAATAGTACTAGACTAAACAGGAATGGTTGAAGATCAACACAGTACTGTGAAGACGGAAATGTGGTCGTACCAGACCGTACCAGCCCACATTCCTCTCAAGGGGTAGGGACAATCCGGAAATCCTGGACATAGCACTTCTGAAGAACGTGCAACACGACACCGATATGAGAACTATAGTAGAAGGGACATCAAATCACAACCCTACAATGCTGTATGTTAATCTGAGTCTTGGAAGATCCAACCTGAGAACCAAAAAGATGACCAACTGGCTTAGATACCAGAATAACATCAAAGAGGCCATCGAAATATGGCGTATATATAATGCGCAGCAGCTAGAATTAGAAGTAGAAAACTTGGAAAATCATCCAGGCTTTAGATACTGCTATAGAAGACCTTTCCAACAATCAAAGACATGATGATCTCTCTGATGAGATTAAAAACATGATATAGTAAACAACAGATTGATGCCCATATATGCAAGAACTGGCAGAGAAAATGACAGAGTGGCATTAAATCAACATAGCAGGATCCTAAGGGCACAAAAAATGCGCACATATACGAGTCTTTAAGGAGATCTAGAAGCGCTGGACATCGAAGATCAATCAGCTTGGCAGATGCAGAGGGCACTCCGCAAAGCCAAGCCTCCTATCCCGCATTTACGCGGATGTGGATAAGGCGGATTTATTCGCTGAAACTATGCAGAAACAAGGCAAATTAAACGAACATCCTGACAAGGATGGAGAACTACACGCAGACGTACAAGAAGGGCTCAGGCGCCTCGTGCAAAGACACATTCAGCCTAGATGAGATGTGTCAACCTCACCAGGTGATATTGCTAACATCATAAAGAGTCTGAAGGTCCGACAGCATCAGGTGCTGGCAAATCAGCAACCTGTTGCCTGAGAAGCTGCCCAAAAAAGGAATCACAGCCACGGCTAACATCATCAACGTGATGATGAGACTTGGCCACATTCCTGGCAGGTGGAAGGAGGCTGAGGTGATAATACCTAGACCACGTAAAGATAAGACCTATCCAGAAAATTACAGGCTGATCAGTCTGCTCTCAGCTGTGAGCAAGTTAGCTGAGAGAGTGATCCCTAGAAGACTAAACGACGAATCCAACAAACTCGACACGAACATTAAAAGTAGTCGCAGACATAATAAATTTCCAGCTCTTCCTGTTCTTTCAATTCCATGTATATAAATATCTTCATTCACGGCCAAGAGACAGTGGCAATCTTTCTAGACGTAGAAAGAGCTTTCGACAGAGAATAGTATCAGGGGCTATACTCTAAAATGATAATATGGGGCTACTCTGACCGGATCACCAATATCATAAAAAGCTACCTAACAGACAAAAGAATATACGTGAAAGTTAAAGGCAAAACATCCATACCTAGGATACTGATATACCATCATTCGATGACGCGCAAATTTCATTGTATGCTGACGATACAATGATACAGTTTGCCCACACAGATACGAGGAGTATAAGCACTGTAAGAGACTGGATGACAAACTGGAAGATCAATGTCAATGAGCGCACAACGCTGGCGCTGCTGAGCAGCACATACGGAGTCCGGAAGTCAAGTATCTTCGAGTGCACCTGGACCGGAGCCTGACATGGAAAAGCCACATCTAAGCGGCAAGAGATAAGACCAAGAGAGCAATGACTATGCTAAATCCCATGATGAGAATAAATAGCTCAATGTCAGTGAAGACAAAGCTCATCATGATAAAAACGATAGCCAGACCTCAACTGACCCATGGTTCCAGAGCTTGGGGACACGGAGCGAAATTCAGCCTAAAATTGCTTTCAACAACGGGAAACAAGCTAATCAGGATGGCAGCTGGCGCACCTTGGTTCGTCAGAAATGCGGACCTGCATGCAGACTTACAATGGCAATCACTTGAAGACTTTATAGTCAATAAGGCACATGCAGAAGGGATGCTTTTGTAGAAATACGGTTTCAATACACGGAACAAAAAGGATTATAAAACACGCTATGCTGGGAACGCATAGGCTACACTCCGAGAAATAGAAATACCTATCACTTACGGGAAACTTTAAATTATAATAAAGCAGAGAGAATATTGGCCAAGTGCCAAAAACGCCATTTATCTTTCGGCTTTTGAGAGAGAGTGACTGTGAATAAGTGAGTATACTTACATGGCCAAATGCCACAGGGAATGCTTACTATAGTGACTTACTTGTGAGAGAGTCAGGTAACAAATCTTCCATGGCCGAGTGCCACGGGAAGCGCGGACTATCGCGACTTACTTGAGAGAGTCGGGGAACAAGTCTTTTCAAGAAGGCGAGGACGCGTCCTTTTTCCCTTTGCGCGAAAACTTATCCCCACTACTGAAATATCCCTCCCGTAGAGGGTAAATATTGAAAATATAGAGAAACTATACAAAAACACAATATCACCGGTTGTCTAAATAAAAATTATGAATTTTAACACAAACCTGGTTGAAATATGCTCGCTACTTTTTTATAAAATTCGATTAATATAGATCTTATTTTTAGGGACCTTAAAATTATAAAATACCCTAGATTGACTGTTTCCGGCAGTCGCTGTAGGAAGCACTGATTGGCCGCACGCGTTCTGTTTGTAGCTGACCCTGACTTGTGGTTCGAAATACGTGGATTGTATTGCTTGAAGCCGTTCTGCTTTTAGCTATCTAGTTATACTGGTGCAGATGGATAAACGCTGGGACAGGAGATGGCGCTAAGCGTGACTGCGACAGTTTTTGAGGGGCATTCTTGGAATGCGATACACAGTAACTTGGAATATTAATATAATACGAATTAAATAGCTACGAATCAATCAACAAATGATGAATAGACTTATAAATTTGGTAAATATTTTCATTGAAATATTTAAAAAATAAAACCAAAGGGTGTTAGTTACTAGATGATTATGTATTTCTGTTTTGCAGTCACAAAAAATACATATTTTATCATTATTTTTGGTCAATAAGAGTTCTATCACCAAAATATGTTCCGCCCAACTTCATTTATGTTGGGACGCTATTTCTAATGTATTGGAATAGATCCTTTCTGCATGTTGCATTATATACATTTTATTTATCTACTATTGCATTTATTGGCAATTGTTCGAAGGTGATCATCATAAATACGTATCCAGGATTTCGTAAAAATAATGACCTCAAACTATTTCACAATCGTATTAATTTATTATTTTGTTTGGGCTGCGAGCAACAAAGGCTAAATAAATTATACCTTAAAAGGACACCCATTCTTACAAAGTAGACGCTTTAAACTCATATAAAATATAGCTAACACCTTATCCCGACAGTGTGTAATTAGCAGCACAACACTTAAAAAATGAACGTCTTAATTATTAGGAAGAATCGGAGAGGTAATAGTTTCGAATATCAGAGACGGAGTATGTGCATTTCTCAGCAACGAGAATTCTTGGGCAACAATACATTTAAGGGAATTTGGATACTAATCTTTTAAATTTTTATGATGAAATGTGTCAAGGCAAATCTTAGTCAGAAGTGATCAAGAGATATTCTTCTTCGTTATCTTCGATCTCAGCTTTTTCTCTGCTACTTCTGAACGTATGTCGTGCTTCTCCCACATCATGAATTTTACTCAAGTTTCAATTATCTAAGAACTAATACAGTCTCTTTGACAAAACTACTCAATGTTAGACCGGTACATAAGGGTCAATAACAATCATTTTTGTGGAAAAAATAATAAAATTAACAGAGCATACCAATAATACAAGCAAGTGCCAATACAATTGGCCTTACAAATATGAATCAACTGAACAAAGCCAGTTAAACAAAAATAAAGCAATCAAACAACTGGATCCGAGAAAAACACGCTATAAGAAACCCTTTCAATAAGAAACTTCTACAGCTTCTTAAAAATGCTTTATACAGTTAATTTGTCTTATTGAACTCAGAAGAATCTTTTTGCCAGGATATGTGACCAATTTTTTATTGGTTCAGTAGCTGGTATAGCAAGCTTTATAGTGAGGTTACTAAGCCGAGTATTTTTCGCAGACAATGCATACCGTCTCCAGAATAAACAATGACGCCAAAGTAAGCATCTTTAGGGAGAGAAACGGTGGTCCTGAGGTTTAGCTTTGCAGATAAATCATATTCCTCGTTTTTGCAAGACAAAAACCGATTGAAGGAAATAATCTGTGCAACATCCCAAAAAACACATACCATAGCGGAGACGTTTTTCAATAAGTGCGCTCTCCTTGCGACCCCGGCATCCAATTGTGTAGGTCATTGACATATGTTAAAAATAATTATGATCCAAATACAGATCCTTGTGGAACACTTACATTAATTATGTAAGTATTGTTAATTTTAACATTTGATACCTATTTGATAAGTAGGAGGCTAACTAGTCCAATGTTCGAATTCTAAATCCATACCTTTCAATTTTACTGAGTAATTCACACGATCGAAAGCCTTTATGATATCAAAGAGTATCCCTGCAGCAATATCATCTTCGTTTAGCCCACAAACCAAAGAATATCAGAATGACAAGAAGTACTCATGGAATTCCGAAAACCAAGCTCTCGCTCTCCCCCCCCTCTCTATCTCGTACAAAATAATTCCCCTCCAACGATTGTCCTGATACCATCTACCCATCTTCTTTTGCTTATTTCTCTTGGTCGTTAATAATCCATTTCTTTTATCACTGCCCTGTCTCCCAACATGTCTCATCCAGCTCCATGTCCGTCCATGAGATGAATCGAATGTAGTATTGTCACTGTCACTAACTCGTATATTTTCATTTTTAAGTTTATTTTAATGATCGTATTTCCGGGAACATGCTAGAGCAACAACACAAAATACTTATTTATGAATATAAGTCATATCACCAAGAAATTCAAACTAGCAAACTAGACACAGGCAGCAAAATCAGACTGCTAAAAATCGCAGTTAATTTGGTGAATCGAGGAACGAATGCAAACGTGTGATTGGCGAAACTAAGGAGAAACACAATCAAAGGACCAGGAATAAATTTTTGCAATGCCTCAGTGGCTCCAAAGGCACTAAGTAATGACTTTTGTAAAAACATGTTTCCACCTTTGACGGACGAACGCTGCGTCACGGCGACTACAGCTTAGGCAAACATGTTTGCCGAAATGTTTTCATCGCACTCTACCTTAAATGACCCCCAAGGTAAGGCTCTCCCCACCATATCCAACATCAACACTACCATGGCAGAAGTTAAGTTTCACCACCGTTATATTCGTAAAATCCTCAAAGAGCTAGATACCCAAAAGGCATCACGACCGGATGGAATACCTGTCATCGTGTTAAAGAACTGCGCCAGCGAACTAACACCCATTATATCCAGACTCTCTGTCTTACCGGAAAATGATCTTCCCATTTTCTTGGAAGTCGCTCGAGTGCAACCTATTCCAAAAAAGGCAAGAAATACTGTCCTAGGTCTCTTATATATGAAGTAGGGCAATTGAGAACTACGATGAATCTCGGGAGATTGCGTTAGATAGTTCGAAGGCATTTGATAAAATTTGGCATGACGGGTGACTTAAGAAACTGCTGTCCTTCAGACTGCCAGTGTCTCTCTACACCTGACTTGCCAGTTTCCTTAAGAACCGATCTCTGCACGTTGCAATTGATGGACACAACTCAGACACATTCATTATAAATGCGGGTGTGGCTCAGGGCGCAATACTTTCACCAACTCTCTTCCTTATCTATATTAATGGCCTGCTAACCGAAACCAATAATCCTGTTTACAAGTTTGCAGATGACAGTACCCTTGTCTCCCAATTTAGATCAGAAAAACCTTTACCAGCAACTGAGACTTATCACTGCAGACATGAGCAGATTACAACAATTAATCAAGATCTGGAGAAATTTCGAACTTGGTGCTACAAGAATTTTGTCCAATTTAAAGCTACAAGAACCCAAGCAGCCACGTTTACCAAGAAAACCAATACGGCGGCGGACCCTGACATCATTATGACAGGATCGACCATTCCTTCATCCTCGTCAATTGGACTACTGGATGTCTCGGTCAATGGCAATATGTACTGGCATGACCACGTTGCTAACATCGCAAAATCAGCATCGCAGAAGCTTGGTGCGGTGTTTCGCAACAAAAATATATATATACCGCGGCAGCTATGGCAAATAAGACCGTGCTTAGAATATTGCTCACACATCTGGAGTGCCACACCTAAGCACACCCTATTCGTGGCAAACGTTGAGAAACCGTTGTTTCTCCCCGAGGAAAAATCGGCTCTTCTAGCCAGATGAAATCCCCATTGACGCTGATATCCGGCCGGGAGGACCGGATGTTCCCCTGGGATCAATTCTGCAAAGGCTCGGCTTACAGCCACACATTTAGATGTGTTTGTGATAGTCGGAGCCTTCAAGAGAACGCATGTTCGACATTCATCCAAAAATATGGTGCCTCCGATCCAACAAGGATGTAACCTATCTGGGAGGATCAGCGAAGCCCGTACGTAAAGCAGCCGCAGCAGCAGCAGCAGCAGCAGCAGCAGCAGCAACAGCAGCAGCAGCAGCAGCAGCAGCAGCAGCAGCAGCAGCAACAACAGCAGCAGCCACCTCAAATGAAATTAGAAATATTTTGTACTCCATTTTCTAATAAGTAAAATTTTAATTAAAAATATAATACCGTTCACTGATTAACCTACTTTTGCAGTCAGAATTTCCTGAATCAGGTTCTGATACTGTATATACCTTGACTTCACTTTTATGGCATAATATAATTAAAACGATAGGACTTGATTTTCGAGAAGTGTAAATAATGACCCGTTCAAATGTTAAATCATATTATTACGATTATTAGGAAAGAAAAGGTTAGTTTTGTAATTTATCTCTAACGAAGAAAAAGTCTGCACCAAACCCACTAATTTTTTTTCTCGGAGCACTCACACACTTTATGGATTAATCTTGAAATATAGGTATATAATATCTTATTAAGAAGGATTTTTGATAATGTATGCAATTATCTCCAGGAAATATAAATGAGTGTCGGGTAAAAGGTCGAGAACAAAAAGTATAATTAATTAAATGTAAATGTTTAGGTCAGAGTAACGTTCCAGCTTGGGGTCGTATATACTCAAAAGTTTAAACACAATTAAATATTTATTGACCACCAAAATAATGTGTCGCTATATAAGGTTTGGATATACAAAGTGCCCCCAGATTGTTTTAACGACAGAACACTTTTCCTAGAAGCACCTATGAAAATGAAAAAAAAATAGCAGGAACATGGCTAGAAAGTCTCTTGCCAAAAATGTGAAATTTGGAATGTTCAACACACAGTGGTATTGAAAATACTTTTCAGTACGACCACCCTATTTGAACAGCATGAGGATGATACGGTAAGCACTGCAAAACGGAGGAAATAAAGACGATAATTAAAATTCTAAAATTTAATTCAGAATCTTCGGAATTTAAGCCATAAAAACATGTTCAATATATTTTAACTGGTCCTTCTTCTAGCTATTAGCATGTCAATGGTATTTTTATGCTTTGAAGTCAGCCTTTTAGGTCGGTCAGCTGATTTCAAACAATAATTGGGTTTATTTTTTGTGATCACTTTTAATGAAAATTTAACGATATTTGGATGTGACAGCGTGTTAGAATTGTGATACAGTATTTTTGTTGGCCATCCGCATTTGGATTCGTCCTTGTCTGGGTTAGCCCTGAGCGCCTCTTTCTAATGTTGCATTAGTCTCCCCGTGCGACAGATGTCCTGATCATCGATAATGATAACCAGATCATCAGCATATGCTTAAGTGTAAAATCAAGATTCATTCAGCTCTTGTAATGAGCTGTTTACTACTAGATACCTTAGGGCAGCCTCTGTCTATCCTCGCCACGACATCAATTTCGAGCCTGACTGTGCGCCTGGATACTATGGCTCTTATCTACCATATAATAGACAGATCTGTGCCGCACCTGCGCACAGCTTGGTAGTTGATTCGACGGATATGTTATCAATTGCGCTCTAGGTATCTAAGAAAACTCGCAGCACCTATTTTTTATGGTCAAGTAATCTCTCCCTCGATGATTGAGCCTTCTCCGTGAACTTTCTCGCCTGATAAATATTATTGGATATGGATTGGTATCTCCACCAAACCCATCTCCTATATGTGACGGCCTGCTCTTCTCAAGCAAACAAGAGACACTAATTGGGCGGTATTATTTCGCCTTAGTGTAGAACCCTTTGCCTGATTTGGAAATAAAAATCACCCGGCGCCAGGCAACTGATATATAGGCCTTGAGTCAGACAAAATACAAGATATAAAAATTCTCAATAGAGATTTTGGGCATCTTTGTAAGAGTATTGGAAACATCACGTCTTCTCCAGGATACATAAATGGAGAAGAGGTTGCAATTGCCCATAAACAGCATTTTCACATAAGTTGTGACCATTGCTGACACTTTGAAGTCAGGTCTTAACCTTTCCAGTTGGTCTGCTTAGTATGCACCACGATGAGTATTAAGCGTGATTCGTACAGTCTCTTAAACGTGAAGTAGTAAAGTCTCCGACCGGGACAGCCATTGTACCCAGCCTCGCTCCTGGCCCTTTTGTAAGTTGCTTAGCCTGGCTCCTAGTGACATCGTGTCCCTTCACGTATCCTTTTGCAAGTCACGTATTGCCTTTTTGTGTTCTTTTTGGACCGCTTTACAATCCTCCCAGTGAAAATTTAATTGTATTCGTTTGACCCTATTTAGTGTCTCTGAACTTTATTGCTATGGGTCTCAAGATTTGAGTTCCACCATGGAGATAATATCAGATGTGATAATGGGTAAAGTAAATATCTCTAATGAAAATATGGTAAGAGACGGGCATTTATTATGATACCCGATAATATATAACTTATGGCTATTCACCGGTAAGCTCAATCGTCAAAAACGGTAAGCTTTTTAAGCAAAATCGAGAAGTATTAATAATAAGTGAATATAAGAAAGTAGACAAGCTACAGTCGTAACAGTGAATTCATAAATCAAAACGATAAATACCGATATGAGATACGACATATGAAAGCAAACGATCTACAGTCGCTTAACAATAAATTCATTAAACAAAAGCTGGCAGCCACGGTAATAGGTACGATATAAAGAGATAGATAACCTACAGTCGTTTAACATCAAATTTATTAAACAAATCGATAAATTACGAGAATAGCGATAAATAACAATATTAGAGATAGTAAAAGTTCATTAAGTTAAAACAAAATAGATCCTACTTGTTTCTCGTAGATTATGCCGACGTGGAATCCACGGACATTTACTGCGAAGTTAATTTTTACCATGTGGTCATATCACTTCGACAAAAGGCTTCGATACGGCTAATGGAACCGGGAACTCGGTAGATCGGCATAGAAAGGCCACTGACGGACGTTCAGCGTTAAAGGAGAAAATTCTGTCTCACAGAAGGACATGGAAGGTCATTCGGCCCACGGAAGGTCAGGGAAGGTAATTCTCCTCACGGAAGGTCACGGAATATAATCTGTCCCACGGAAGGTCAGGAAAGATCAGGGAAGGTAATCTGTCCCACGGAAGGTCCCTTTTTAATAGGAGGGGTAACCACACTAGTCGCTAAATATCTTAAGCGGTATCCGACAATACGGCCGATAATTTCAGAAACTACACCTGGCAGTATGTTTGCCAATTAATTTCACTAAAAAATCAGACGGTAACTAGACCTGATGGTCAAAAATAACAGCAAAAATTTTAGATATTGAAAACCGGTCTTTTCTTACCTACCCCCTATACGCGTCAAGCGCGCAGGAGATAAATCTTCTTCAATTCCCCAAAAGAGCATATATACAAAAACTGTCTTAGTAGACGTTTTTCGGACCCCGGCCACAAGGCTTCAGTGTTTTGTGCGCATTACATTGTTGACAAACACCATATCTTTATGGTCCAGCGAATTGCTTTCAAGTGGTCTCGTAGCTCAGTGGTTGCATGCTGTGTTTGTGATGCGGCGGCCCGGATTCGTTTCCCGTCGAAGTTTTTTTATATATTTTTTCAAAGATATGTTCGTTTTTATTTTTAAATTTGGGTTAGTGTTGGTTAGGTTTGCTTGGTTGCGCCCCGGAGCGAGCGAAGCGAGCTGAGGGCCATGGGTGAAGTAAAAATGAAATGTAAAACAACTCTGAAGTACTGTGACCCGGTCCGGGCAACGTCTTGTATTCATGTTTCGGACGACTCGGGACACCGGAAGTAAGGTGGCCAGAAGTAAGGTAGCAAAAGTATCGATAACACAAATGGAGCAATAAAAGGGAAAAATTGCACTACTGGATTTTGTAACATTTACAACGCCACTCTATCTCTGTAAAGAAAGGTTTTCAATTCACTAATAATATACAGATTAGCTATATATTCCTGATTAAACCTAGTAAAATTTTTTTCTATAAAAAAGTGGAATTCTTAGGAGACACTAGCAAAGATTTGGGCAGAGTTAACTCCCAATTACGCCCATGCCCAAGAGCCTATTTAATGCTAACATTAAAATATTTCAAGCTGTGTTATTGAATTATTCTTGATATTTAGCATTATTTTATTTGGTAAATATTTAGCATCGTTTCTCTTTCGAAATCGTTTTTATTCATGGATTCACGGGCCGATTTGCCTATCGTATATCGAAGCGAAAATAGCATTAGGACTTTCTGCCACCATTTAGCGTTTCAAGCGCATTTATATTTGTTAGCAAAACACCCTCGTAGTTTCCGTATCGTTCCGACGAGACCTCTGGGCGAATTAAGTGTAAAATTTGCGTAGCTAAACACACATCAATTTTGGAAGGGTTGAATTTGGCGCGTAAGGATCCCGAGGTTAAAATCGGTAGTTTGTAGCGTATCCGGTTCCGGATAGCTACGTTGCCGGGAATATTTGACGTCGCGGAGGAGTGATGAGTGATGAGTGGTAACCTAACGCATACTGTTTTTGGATTGGGTGTCGAGTCGAGCATCGCGCGCAATTACTTAATTACCTTCGGATTAATTAGGAAATTTTATTAGATGGAGTAGTTTAACGACATTGCCCTTCTACTCCAAGTAGTTTTTCATGGTAGATGCCGATACATCGAAATCCCCCGTTTCTATTGTCTAAATCCCTTGGATGAATTATTAGGAGGAACTTGTGACTTGTCAATCCATGTATCCATTGGTAGAGCCAGATTTTCGAAGTGGGGATTCTCGTAAGCTTGCTCCTTGAGTTTCCGATTTACTGGCATCAATTTTAGTCAACCTGTCGTAAAATTTAGTTTTGATTCCGGCCGGAAATATTTTTTTTTGATTTTACTTTTTAAGGGATCCTTCAGCCGGGCCTTTTATTTTCAAGTTTCGGACCATATCTGTGTCTTACCTTTACGCTTAGTGTTCGGTGTCTAAAACTGCCCCTTGGGGGATTTGAATGCTGATTTCGACAGAGACCTGCTCGTCCATCCTTGCAACCTGGTGATTCCGGCGCCGGCGTAGGCCACCGAGACCCTTTTACAGGGTCCTATCGACGAATTTACTTCTACCGACGGGTTTACTGTTATTGACGGGTTTTCCTACTTTCTCTGGTCACGTCTGACTAGTAGCCGAGTCCTTCTCCTGCTGGTCTTTTGACTGAGCTATCTCTGGCTACCTAGAGACATATCTGCGGAGTCCTTTCTCTACCGAGGAAGTTATAGCATCTTATTTTCTGGAGGCTACCGGAAGAGCTGCCCAAATGTGAGGTTTCTTCTTTGATATATATCTTTATACGTATATCTAGCTGTGGCAATTGCTGTTTAGCGAATCTGGTCTCACCTTGATGAAGTTTCATTAAACATTTAATTACGATTAGTCTAAACAGACACTGGTTATTAAATTTAATCGTAATTTTTAAGTTTAGTTAGACCTCACTAATGCTGGCTATTCTGTCTAATATTAAATTCTAACAAGATACATCACATCTATAGTGATTTAGTTCATGTTATAAGATTACACCAATCTCACATGATTTTAAAATAGGTTCAGTTTTTTTGAATTCGATCAATCCTAGCTAATTCATATATTAGGCTCAAGTCTCAAAATTAATTTCAATGTATTACCTTATAACTGCTCCGGTTTGAAACCGAATATTTTATCGGAGATTCGGTCACGATATTTTTATAATTTTTTTGTTCGGATTGAATTTGGTTGCTTGTAATAGAGATTACTGGCTATAGTACGTGCGTTAACGTTGTCCAATTGATACCATTTTGTTTTCTTTTGGTTCAGTCTTTCTCAATCGCTAAAGTAGAAGGGAGCACATATGATCAATTTATGACAAGATCAATCAATGAACAATTTTGTATGTGATTGACAACGTCAACAGCGTTGGATTTCCGGCTGTTGCTAGCGTGTCGGAACCGATTCTTATATTTATTTTAATTAGATATTCGTACGGCTTTTGTAACAAATCATGATTTGAGGTACGCTAAGTATACATTAGTTGAATTTTTTTACTTGGATTACTCGAATTTTCGCATAACAATTAGTCGTTCGACAATAGCGCAAGTTATAAATTTGTATCTCTCTAATAACGTTATTTCTCCTCACATCACCACTGCTAAAATAATATTTGATCTGCCAGATTTACTGGTCATTCTCTTACCTTTATAGTTAGCTACCATCTTCCTTTTGAAGAGCAATAAACCAACTTTACTTTTATCACATTTACCTGTTTTTATTTAGTTATTTAATTTCCTGAACTTCCCTTAAGTGGTAACGGAGAAAGTCGCAAGGAGTAGTAAGTATCTGATTTTTATTACTTGCGCTGCATAATTCAAACGTTCTGTATTTACTGATTTTACTTTCTTGGTTATCGGTTATTATGGACCTGGATTTTTGATTATTATTTGATTACTTGCTTTATTTTTCTATGGTTAATACTGATAAATGTCTGGCATTCAAATCTGATCTAATTTTCTAACTTATGTTTGTTATCTTCTTTTGTCGCGAAGCTTAATCTAAAACGAGTTCCATATTTCAACTTTGGGGTATTTCTTGTTTGTGCCGTCTACAAGCTAGTGGCGCCTTTAATAAATAAACCCACCCCTACTTTCTGACATTTGAGCTAGGGTCTATGTACGCGCGGTGACAACTCGGTCTAGCCTACGTATTGACACACGTAAATTCGTTCAGTTCTAATTTTAAATTCTCAAACTTTAAATTTTTCTTTTAATTTGAAATTATTCACTCTCGGTGCCTTCTAAGCTGGAGTGAAGGTTTTGCGCCAATTAGAAGAAAAGAAAAAGCGTGACAATAGATTTATAATTATAATTTCCTTACTTATATGGTTATTTTTTGATGATAAGGACTTATCATTGGCGTTTGATTAACCCATGAGTTATCATAATTTTGATTAGACACAGACATTTTACATGGGAAAAAAGTAACGATAGATATCTGAAATTTTATATGTATAATATAATTTGTGCTAAATTTCATCTTTCAATCTACATAATTCCAAACACTGGAAATATCCACATTATTCATGTTTTTAAGTATTGCCTATTAAATTATTCTGTATGTTTAACATCATTCAGTATTTAATAAATCTGGATAATAAATGTAAATTAGTGATCAAATATATTTGAAATTTTTAACGAGACCAATATTTCCACTCTCCTAAGTTGATTTTTAAATAAGATCAATCAAAGATTGGCAAGTCCAGGACCCCCAGAGTAATTTCAAATTTAATCATCTCGGTGCCATCTTTTCGAATGAATTCAGAATTAAAATGGATTATATTTTCTAAATGTGAAATTAAATGAAAGAAGGTCATTGATATTGATTGTCACGGATTTCACAAAAAATCCGGATATAAAATTTGAATTCGTTATAATTTAATTAGA
>MU188859.1:0-26123 GCA_016904865.1 Pissodes strobi
GTGTGTTCTGATAACTTCGTTGTGAATAATAAACAAATAAAATGCAACTATTGTGAAAAAACTTATCATAATATGTGTGTTAGAATGAAGGATAATATTGGTAAATCAGTTGTTGATTGTAAAAATGTATGGTTTTTGTGCGACGATTGTTTACCTATTGCTATGGAATGTCTAAAAATAAAATATAGATTTGCCGCAATTGAACAAAAAAGTGATGAAATTCTGAAAAGAACTGAAGAATGTTTAAAAATTGTTAAGTCAAATGAGGTCCCTAATAATAGAAATTGGAGCGAAGTGGTTTATAACAAAAACCCTAAATTAATTATTAAACCTAAAAGCAAGTCGCAAAATAGCGAAGCCACAAAAAACTATGTTGTTAAAAATATCGATCCAACAAAGATAAACGCTAATATAAACAAAATTTCACCGGCCGCTGAAGGCAGCATTCGGATTGAGTGCGACACGCAGGAATCGATGCAAAAACTACAGGAGGTCGTCACGGCAACTTTGGCTGATAAATACGAAATTAAAATACCAGAAATTAAAAAACCAAAAGTTGTCATTGTCGGGGTGTCTGAAAAGTACTTAACTAACATGGAGTCCTTCATTGACATAATTAAAAGTAAGATGCCGCAAACTGAAGAACCAGACATGTGTTTTATAAAAAAATATCTACCAAAGGCAAAAAATTTGTATAATGTGATATTAGAAGTATCAAACAATGCCTATAAAATTCTAATAAACTTGAAAAGTTTTTTTCGGCTGGGAAAGCTTCCCTGTTTATGAATTTGTGAGCGTGCTGAGATGCTTTAAATGTTGGAGGTATGGACACGTCGCTGTAAACTGTGGTCAAGCAAAACCTGTGTGTCCCAGCTGCAGTGGAGAACATGAATCTAAAGACTGCACTGTACTAGCGAAGACATGCACTAACTGTAAATATACCAAAGATGTATTAAAAGTTGCAGATATTGACTACCATCATACAGTATTTGATAGGAGGTGCAGATGTTACCAACGAGAAATGGAAAAGGCTAAAAATAAAATTAGACATGAGTAGCAAGCGAAATGCGAAAAGGAATTGCTGTGTTTATATTTAAATGTTACAGGCTTGAGCAATAAAATGGTAGAAATTAGTAATTTGTTTAACGAAAAAAAAACCCTAATTGTATGTCTGACTGAAACCCATATTACGGAGAAATTTCTTGATAATGAAATATCAGTTGAAGGATATAGCCATTTTGTATGTTTCTCCCATAGCCGTCATACTGGAGGTGCTATAATTTACGTGAAAAATCATATACCCGCAGCGCGTGTTATAAGGTGTGAAGCAAGCCTGGGAGCCTATTGGTCTGTACTGGTGAAAGTTAAATTGAGAAATCAAAACGTTGTAATTGGCACTATATACAGGTCGCCTAGTAGTATTCCGGAAACATTCTTGACTTTTATGGGAGACTTGCTCAATGATCCTATTGTAACCTCAAATAGTGCGGTAATAACTGGAGATTTTAACATAAACTGGAATAATGATACTGCTACTAAAAGAAAACTAGAGGAAATCGGTTATGATGCGGGTTTTAGGCAGGTAGTCAGGGATGACACTCGAGTGACCTTGAACATTACTTCGCTTATAGACCTTATATTTACCAACGAGTGCGACTTAAGAGAGGCCCCAAGGATATTCTCACAAATCTCAGACCACATGACTATTGGATTTTTTCTGAAAAAACAAGTCGATACAAACCACTGCAAAGATAAGAATATTCGGAATTTAAGCAAGGAAAACATGGATCGAATAAAATTTGAACTTATAGGGAAAGATTGGGACTATACCAGTACTAATGTAGATGATCTATATACAAACTTTTTGAGCAATATCGTTGGAGCAGTGAATAAAGTTGCTCCTGTCAAATGCATAAGCGTGGGTTCAAACCCTTGGTTCACAAACAGCATTAAAAGTGCACAAAAAGAAAGAGATGCCGCGTATAGAAAATATAGACAGATGTAGAGGAAATAGTAAACAAATGTGGAGAACTTTAAAGGAACTGGTTGGAAATAAGAATCTCCAAGACAGTTTTGAGAATGTTAAATTTCCACAAGATGTGGGTAACCTGGAAGAAAATTTTAACAATTTTTATGCACAGAGTATAGTAGAAATAGCACAAAGTATTCCATGCCAATCGCAGAACTTTAATTTTTCTGGTGATCACAAAGATGAAAGCAACTTTGATAGGATTAGTGAAATAAATCTCTCTCAATTAAAAAATATAGTTATGCAATTGAAAAATAAGTCAACATCCGATGAAGTATGTAACATAAAGTTTTTGAAAAGCGTCTTTGAACAGGTCGGGTATCCGTTGCTCAATTTAATTAACACTTCATTATCAACGGGTCGGGTCGTGATGCTAAAGTGAGCGTAATTGTACCAATCCCCAAAGCACCAAACCCAACGAAGCCGGAAGAATTTAGGCCTATAAACTTGCTCCCAGTGGTTGATAAAATTCTAGAGACAGTTGTATGCAAGCAGCTGCGTATCTATTTTGAGGAACAAAACTATATATTCCCGGGGCAGTCCGGTTTTCGAGCAAATCATTCGTGTGAATCTTCACTGCAATATGTTTGTACAAAGTGGCGTCAGGACATTGGTGAGGGCAATGTTACTATCAGTGTTTTTATAGACCTTAAATGTGCGTTCGAGACGATTAATCGCGAAGATCTTATAAAAAAGTTACAAAGTTATGGGGTGTCTTCGCTTGCAGCGAAGTGGCTCAAGGATTACTTAAGTGAAAGGTATCATAAAACTAAAGTACGAGGCGTTATTTCGGCTCCAGCTAAGAATGACATAGATGTCCCCCAAGGAAGCGTATTGGGCCCACTACTGTTTATTATTTACATAAACGACCTTCACAAAGTTCTTAAAAAATCTTTTCTTAGCCTGTTCGCGGACGATACGCTTCTTTCAGTCACCGGTAAAGATTTCAACCAAATTGTTAATGATGTTAACTCTGAATTATCCCTATTGTATAGCTGGCTTTGTGTAAATAAATTAAAATTGAATTCTGAAAAAACTAAATATATGGTGTTTGGTACCAAACATCACTGTAAATCGTTTCTTGATAAAAATTATGATATTTTAATTAATTCTGTTAAGATTGAAATGGTACTCTAAATGAAATATTTAGGCGTTGTTTTAGATCCTCAATTGACATTTTCAGCCCATGTCGATTTTGTTTGCAGAAAGCTAGGTAAAAAAATTGGTCTCTTTCGTAGAATATCTGTAAACTTAAGTTTCTGGGCCAAGCTATTAATTTATAATACAACTGTGTATCCACATTTCAATTATTGTAATTCATTGTTTCTGGCCTGTAGTAAAGAGGAAATTAATAGATTGCAGTTGATGCAGAATAAAGTAATGCGAATTATTTTAGGCTGTAATAGGTACACCCCCATTCGGGTTATGCTGAGTGCTTTGAATTGGCTTAGCATAGGGCAGAGCATTGATGTGTCGAATATAGTTCTTATCTATAAAATAAAGAATAACTTAATGCCACCATACCTTAAAAGTTATCTCATTCCGAGGTCTGAACAGTATTCCTATAACATACGTTCTAAGGAAAAATTTGAAATTCATTTTGAAAGAAGCACATATATGCAAAAGCATTTATTCAGTAATGGTGTTCGACTTTTCAATGCTCTCCCAATAGAACTTAAAACAATTGATAGCCTAAAGTTGTTCATAAGACGAATTAAAAAACATTACGTAGAGAGATAGTGTGTATATTTTAAACTGAGTGTGTATATTTTAATTTAGTTGGATGTACATATTATGTATATAACAGAGAAAAAAATCTTATGTTAGATTTGTTTTGTTACTTACATGTTTTGTAGTAGCCAAGTGCTAAATAAAATCCTACTATACTAAACGCTTAACACCACCTTTAAATACCCTGAGAATTTCTTTTCTCCTAATTTCATTTGGTAACTTATTAAATAGTCGACGGCATGCGTAATATTTAGTGTTAAACGATAAACTGGATAAGTATTTACATTTAAAGTCCTTGTATTGCATTTGTGGCCATTACACAACTCAAAACTATACCTATTTTTAATGAAAAACATAAGTGATTCATATATGTATAAACCATAAACTGTCATTATGTCTTCCCTCTTAAAAACATCGCTACAACTATCTCGAAATTTCATTTTCTTAATGCACCTGAGGGTTCGTTTTTATATAACGAACCGTTTTTGTATTTGACTACTGCAGCTCCAAAAGATAATTCCGTATCTCAAAATTGACTCAAAGTTTGCAAAGTGCATTATCTTTTGAGACTTGTCACTCGCATATATTCTTACAATCCTTATTCCATAGCATATAGAGCTTATTTTTTGTTAAACTATTTATATGATCAGGCCAATCCAAAAATGCGTCTAGTTCTACACCCAAAAATCTTACACTTCCTGGCTATCAAGCTCCAAAGTATCAGGTCTCTTATAAAAACTATATCGTTTCTGAGAAGCTCGGTTTTTGCAAAGCACGCTCAACTACCACTAACCACGTTGTATATCAAAATATTTTTAGTTTACCCAATCGAAGCAGGATATCAGGTTGACTCCATTTACACCGATCTATCTAAGGCATTTGCCATCCGCTTCTGATTAGGAAACCCTCACAGATTGGAGTCACGGGTAGCTACTTAGCGTGGATCGGTTCCTACCTGTCTGAGCGTCGCCGTCGCGTCGGCGTCGCTTCGTCAACGTGTGGTGGTTTGTGGACGTTTTTCACGCGAGATTTGCGTAACATCTGGAGTCTCTCAGGGTTCACACATTGGACCGGTGCTCTTCTTGTTGTTCTTTAACGATGTCACGTTCTGTTTTGGGTCGTCCCGCGCTCTCTTATATGCGGAAGACTTGAAGTTTTACAACACCGTTGGTCCGTGTCATGCGAATGGTTTACATTCTGATCTCGACGAGTTCGTGTCCAGGTGCTCTTCTAACTTTTTGAGAATCAACGTTTCTAAGTGCAAGTCTATTAGCTTCTACAGATGTACAAATCCAGTTGTGAGCACTTAGAGCATAAACAATGAATTTATTGAAACCGTGGAATCTGTCAATGATCTGGGTGTGACATTTGATTGTATCAGCATATGGCTGACAGAAATTACAGAACAGGACAATGCGTCTAATTTTGAATGACAAAAGGGAAACTCCTATAAGTAGTATGCTAAATAAATTAAACAGGCTCCCTGTGGATAAATTTATAAAATACCAAGTTATGATACTCGTGTATAAAATTAAAAATGGATTAACTCCAAGTTATTTGACTGATAAAATAATAACTAATGAATCTGTTCACCCTTATCCAACAAGAAACAAATCAAGTTTTCACGTGACATTGAAAAATAGAAGGAGCACAGAAAACTCTTTATATCATAAAGGCTTACTTGATTTTAATTCTATTCCAGTAGAAATAAAAAAAATAGAAAGCCTTCTCATTTAAAAATAAGCTGAATGAATACCTGAGAGGAGACTAAATCTGTGATATTGAATTTTAATATAGTTTTAAGTTATTAGTTTTACGCATTTTGTGATTTGAAAGCTAGAGTGAGAATGATACAAATTGCATAATGTTTGTTTGTTCAGTTTGTATGACTGTTTATAATTTCATTGTTTTATTGTTGCAGTTTATATGACTATGTATTGTTTCACTGAGGTATATTTCACTATTGTCTGTTCATTAGGTGTTATATGTAAAATTTTCATATTTGTTTATTGCTCTTTATTTCGTTTGTACGTATTTTGTTCTATAATTTTTACATTTTTCATTATATTGGGTTTTATATTTTAATTGACGTAGTATTTAATGTTAATTTGAATTGTACTGGTAATATACTGTATTAGCTGGATGCTAAATAAATAAATAAATAAATAAATAAATAATATTCTCAAGGGGTTCACATTGCTTGGATTTGTGAAACGTAAGCGTAACACTAAATTTATTAATGACACTATAGCACTAATGTGTCTATATAACTGTCTGGTCCATAGCATCCTCGAATATTGCTCAGTTATTTGGTCTCCTCTTTATGCCGTCCACAGGAACAGACGTGAACAATTGCAAAATAGATTTGTAAAGTATCTATTATACAAACATCGTTTCTCCTCCTCTGGACTCACCTATGAGACCAAGCTAATGCTGTGTATGAAGAGTCTCGAATGTAGAAGGAATTATGCTGCTTCTCTTCACATTTAAACTTCTGAACAACATGGTTGACTGCCACCAATTGTTGGAGCTGGTTCTTTTACCTGTTGCCAGTCAGACGTACAAGGCAGCGACATCTATTTTACGAACCTTTACATAGAACCAACTATGGCCTCACTGCCTTCGTTGACAGAATGATGTACAACTACAATAGACTCTATTCCGACTGTGATATTTTTAATATTTTTTTACCAAAGTTGAAGCGACTCATCAAATATGGTTCAGTTTAGGGTTACGTTTTGTATTTTGTGACTTCTTATTGGTGTGCAATTGTTCTCTTTACTGTTTATATAATTTGCACTGCAATTGCAATTTTTAGGGATTTATATTGATTCTATTTTACAGTGGGAGAAACATGTTAATATCTTAACATCAAAATTGAGTGGCAAATGTGCAATTGTACGAAGGCTTCGTGAGATAGTGACCACAGAAACTCTTAAGATATTCTATCATGCATCTATAGAATCAATAATTAACTATGGCATGCTGTTCTGGGGGTCTTCGTCTTTTCCAGGCAGAGTTTTCCGTGGGTAAAAAAGAATTATCAGATATATTTACAAACTCAAACCACGAACTTCCTGAAAACCCTATTTTGAAAAGCTCAATATTCTGACTGATCCATCTTTATACTTCCCGTCATTGGTGCTATTTGTGAAAAATAATCCAAATTTATTTTCTACAAATGCAAATGGATATGTTCCTACTATGAATATAAAAACAAGAAATAGGAGTGACTTGAGCATTCCTTTGCACAACTCCACTTTCTATGAAAGAGGTCCCTACTACAGAGCCATTAAAGCTTATGAACTACTTCCCCCAGAAGTCAAGGGTGTTGAGACTCCCTCACACTTTAAAAAAAGAGTTGTACAATATTTACAAGAAAAATGATACTACAGTTTTAAATTTCAATTTTAAATTATCGTAATTGTTTAATAAGTCAAAGTCAAAGTATTTATTCATGCTATTACATTAAAAATGCTTGCACACGTCGAAATAAAAAAAAGGGAAATTGCTAAATCTAATAAAACAACAACACAATCTACAAATACAATACAATACAGTTCAAAACAAAACACTGTTTGGACGAAATATCGCAAAAAAAGCAAAACCAAAAACAGCACAACAAGATTGAAGGCGGGAAACCATCAAATCACCACAAACAAACACAGTAAGCTTGCTTCAACACAAATGTTTAAACAACAGTTTTCACATATTGAAACTGACATTATCGAGACGGTCCTTATAGAACTCGTCCACAGAGTAAAATACTCTATTAAGCAAAAAATGTTTTATCTTTGAAATAAAAAATTTATCAGGGAGATCTCTTACCACTTGAGGAATCTTGTTATACATTTTCGGTGCGTGATAGTTAATTGAAAATCTTGACTTATTTATTCTAAGGTAATCAATTACAACATTCCCATTATTTCTAGTCGCATGTGAACGCACAGTGTTCAATCTCGTATATTGATCCAATTTTTTTTTAATATACTTTAAGCACTCCAGTATATACATACCAGGAAATGTCAGTATTTTGAATTTTCTAAAGGCAACTCTGCAATCTGCTCGATAAGGCATTTTGTTTACTACTCTTATGGCTTTACGTTGCAGAGAAAACACTCTAGTGGCGTCCGCCGCATGTCTCCAAGCAAGCAAAGCATAAGATATTTTTGCCTGAACTATTGTATGGAAGGTCATCAGAAGAACCTTTCCGGAGACATTATCTACCAGATTTCTCAATACAAAAAACGCTTGAGGATAATCCACTCGCCAATTGATCAATATGTGACTGCCAACTCAACTTTTGATCAAGCCAGACACCAAGAAAACGCACACTGCTCGGGTTATTTTCAGAATTAAAAGAGGTTTTAAGAGTGAAGATCATAGTTTCAGTTTTTGATATATTCAAACTAAGGTTATTTGCATGAAACCAGTCAGTGACTCTAGACTGTGCACCGCCCAATTTCGTCTCCAACTCCAAGGCATCCGTGCCTCCAGCAGCAGTAGATGTATCATCTGCAAACAAGATAAAATCAACACTGGGATCGCAAGGTACCAAGTCATTAGCATATATCACAAATAGGAGCGGCCCCAGCACGGACCCTTGAGGAACACCCAAATGAATAGGTTAGGCCTGATGTACGATTTTTATAATCCACCAGCTGAAGACGATTTGTAAGGTAAGATGAGATGAGACTTTTAGTGGAGAAATTGTAATATTGCAGTTTGGTCATAAGGATATCGGGCGAAACACAATCAAAGGCCTTCGTTAGATCACACAGTAATACAGCAGCAAACCCACCATTATGAAAAGCATCTATAATAATCGAAATGAGCCTATTTATCGCCATGACAGTTGACATCCCAAGCCTGAACCCGAATTGCTGCTTGTTGAAGAGGTTATTCAATTCAAAATGGCTGCTTCTTACTAAAGAGAGGCACCAAAGAGATCGGACGATAATTTGACACCTCGTTCTGGTCACCCTTCTTATAAACAGGCACTACTCGAGATACCTTGAAAACTGAAGAATAGACATCCTCTTCAATTTTAAATGTTGCAGAAACAAGGATTTTTTAAATTTCTGCTACATTTCATGCAAGTCTATATTTCACCCAAGTTGTTTAGACCGACTGACTGATGTTGTAAGATTGAGAGGGTACAAAATTCTTTGCTCTGAAAGTTGCCAGTGTAGTTTTGATAAAGCGGAGAATCTAAGCAAAGAACATGAAGCTAAAATAAATGACCTGCTAAAAGAACTGCATGATAAAGGAAGACATATTGAGAGATTAAGACGAAATAGTATGGTATTTGAAGTAGAAGTTTCAGAAGCTAAACAAAAGTTTGCATCATCACTTAATAATCTAAACAAACAAATAGACAAACTGAATAATGAAATTGCTTTTTTAAAAACTAAGGAAGACGAATTTTTGACACTAGTGAAAACTCTAGAGAAGGATAAACTTGAACTTAACTGCAAGTTAAATGAACTTTACTCTTTGAATAAGGATCTAACTATCAACATCAACACCATTGAAAAGGAAAACCTGGCATATAAACAGAGCATTAACTCACTGCAAAATGATGTTACAGATTTAACTATTATGAGTAAAAATATGGTTAGTTCATTAAGAGTGTTAGAAGCAGAAAAAGAGAAATACCTTTTAGAGATTAAACTCCTGAAAGAAAAAGAAAAACACAGCCTCAAACATTTCAATGCCTCTGATGCTGACTCTATGGCGATGTGTGCTGGATTAGGGAAATGTAGTGATACTCGTCCAAAGCTCTTGTTGTTGGTGGAAAATGTAGTAGTGTCTTTTTAAATCATTTTCGAAACAGGTTTGGGAAGAAGTTCAATCACCAATGTTTTCTGAAACCAGGGTGTCCAACTCATGAATTGGCCAAAACCGCGTCGACTTTGGCCGCGGACTTTACTAAGGATGATTTAGTTGTTTTGTGGTTGAATGGAGCCTATTCATCAACACTTATTTTAAAAAATTTTGTTACTTTGTGTTAATACCAATGTTCTTGTTATGACAAGTCCTTATTTTGGTTCAAATCATGGTGTTATGTATAATAGCAACTTGTCTCTTTATAAAGCTTTTCAATCTAATAATTTGGATTTAAGTAAAATACTTGAATGTAATTATGCACCTCGCTTGGGATCTGACTTGGCAGATTTATTGCATGAACATATTAATAAATACTACAATTGTATATTGCAGAACTTGGTAGATGTCGAAGAAGTACCTTCACCATTAAATTTGTCAAGTTCCTGTAATATTGCTGACGATGTTTATAATGAAAGACCTTTTTTATAGATTTGACTACAGAGGTGGAAGCTTGCTTAAATCCTGATCTTATTATTAACAAACCAAAGAGTTGTGCATTTTTATTAAATATTCCGTCTGTAAGGAATACAACAAACAAGCTTCAGCCTCTGCCTGCTAGAGTTAGTTCCGATAATTTTATGAGTGTTATGTTGCTGAATATTCAGTCAGCACCAAATAAACTGAACGAACTTGATGTACTTTTGAATAACACTAACATTGGCATAGAGTGGATGAACCATTAGTTGTTCAAGGGTATATTGTTGTGTATAACTACTGTAGATCCATTGGCCAACATGGTGGCACTGCTGCCTTAATCAATCAAAATGATAATATGTTGGCCTTTGAATCTTGCGACAGGTTCCACACGCTTCTTCAAGAAGGAGAGTTTGAGTTTTCAGCAATATTTTCAAGAAAACTTAGTTTCTATGTGTTTTGTATTTATTGTTTACCAACAGCGAATGTTTTTAATTTTCTAAATAAACTAGAACTGCTACTGTCCAGAATTCCTCCAAGGTGTCATGTAGTGTTAGCTGGCGATTTTAATATCAATTATAATGATGCTGATTCTAATGTGACTGCCATGGTCGTGAACCTCTTGACTTCTTTCAATCTCTCCATGCATGTTGACTCATTTACGCGTATTACTGAGCATTCAGCGACCACCATTGATTATGTTTGTTCCAATCTATATAATAATGTAATGTGTGACTCAATTGATGCAGCCGTTTCAGACCACAATGCCATCATTGCACGCTTCCCTATAAATTCACGGACCAGAAAAAAGAAATATACAACTCGTAAACGTATATTCAGCAGTGGCAATTATGCAAAATTTCGCCATGAGTGCAACAGACTAAATGGGACCTAATTGTGGGAGAAATGGAGCCTTTATCAGCGTATCATTCTATTCTATGCACTTTGGTAAACAGATGCTTCCCTATTAGGAATGTAAAAATAAAATCACACTCCAAATCATGGATAACCAAGGGTATACGTTCTCAGCTGGAAATCTTCGCTGCCTTAATGCCTTGCGGAAGCACTTTTCTAGTAATGTCTTTATCTATGACCTTTATCCGTTATCGTACAACATACAGGAAATTACTGTCAAGGGCTAAAAGGGTATTTTATTCTTCAAGGATGCAAAAATCAAAAAATAAATCTCGAACATCCTGGAAAATTGTAAATGAGCTATCAGGTCGTACTAACCTGAGCCCGCAAGAAATCGCGCTAGATCCTAATGATTTAAATAACTTCTACTGCTCAATAGCTGATAATATTACAAAGAACATAATAACCGTTAATGATTCTCTAGACTACCTATCAAATGTGAATATTTCAAACCAATTCTCCTTCCTTCCAACTAATTCAATTGAAATAAGAGAAACCTTCTGCAAAATGAGGTATTGAAATGCTGCCGGATATGATGGACTTTCTTTAAAAATCCTAAAAGAACTCCCGGAAGATCCTCTAACCACTTTGGCTGATGCAGTCAACTCTTCCTTCAGAAAAGGAATTTTTCCATCTTCCCTGAAGTTTGCTAAGATCACTCCCATACATAAAGGAGGAGTTACCACTGACCCATCAAACTACCGACCAATCTCACTGCTCTCCACCCTATCAAAATTAGTTGAGAGCCTGGCAAATAAACGCATCATAGAATTCTTAAATAATAACAATATTCTAAACAAAAATCAGTTTGGTTTTCAACAGCAGAAGAGCACAGCTGATGCTGTCTTTCACTTTATGGAGAACCTTCTTAATTCTCTAAATCAGCGTAAGTCCGCCGCAGCGGTATTCTGTGATTTGTCGAAAGCATTCGACTGCGTTAATCACAGGATACTACTGTTGAAGTTGAGCAGGTATGGCTTTAGGGGTATTGGGCATGATTGGATCAAGTCCTACCTCTCTGAAAGAGTTCAATGCGTTTCTACAGATTAGAAAACATCAGAAAAACGGAACATTTTAAGTGGTGTTCCTCAAGGCTCTGTACTGGGCCCAACACTTTTCCTCATCTACATTAATGATCTTCTAAACCTTGCGAGTGATTGGGGCATTTGCAGATGATTGCACGGCACAATGGTCAAACAATGACCTTGCATCTCTTCAATGTATGATTGAGATGGACATAAAGAAGATTAAATCTTGGTGTGATGCTAACCAACTATCTCTCAACCTATTAAAAACACATATTGTTAAATTCAGAGACTCCACCATGGAAAACATCTCCATTGACAGTCATCCCCTCAATATTGTTGAAGCATCTAAATTTCTGGGTTTAACAAGAAACTGGCCTCAGGTTGCTACAGTATTAAGGTCATTGCCAGAGAACTTGGTACGACAGTTGCCAGAACCACATACTTTGCATTGATTGAGTCGCACTTGAGGTATTGCATCCCATTCTGGGGTTTCTGCTCCCAAAGTCTTTTCCAGTCTGCTTTTGTGCTGCAAAAAAGGCCTCTTCGGCATATGTGCCAGGTACATCCTCGCACTCACTGCAGACCACTTTTCCTTGAGAGTGGAATTCTTACCTTACCAAGCCTTTTTATATTGGAAACAATGTGTCTTATTCACAAGCATCTCTCACGCTTCCCTAACACCAGAACCTACCAAACAAGACAGGAACATGACCTTCCTTTACAGGTGTGAAGATGTACAATCATTTACCCATGGAAGTTCGTAGTATTGCTGTTTTAAGGTCACTTCGTCTTAGTTGTAAGACCCTCTTTCTTGATAGAGCTTTTTATTCGACTAACGATTTTTTTCCATACAATTTTTAACATAGATGTTGTATAATATCATGTCATATCGTAATTTTATCATTTTACCCTTTTGTTCATGTATTGTTTAATTGACCTATTTTACCTATTATTAATTTTGTATTGATTTGTATAGACCACTTTTTACTCGTTATTTTTGGGCCTTTAGCTCAAACACTTGTGTTGAATTTTTGTGGGCTAAGGGCGTCTATTTGTTGATTTGGCTCAATATGTTAGTATAAGAAATAACTATAGGCTTTGTTAATAAGGATTCCATATGAAATGTAATTCTTGAACAATAAAGTATGTTTTCTATCTATCTATCTATCAAGACAACAATTTATCAATTTCGTTAAGGGATACACAATTATATTAGCAATATACTTAATGATCTTTGTATTGTACCGATAATAACCTTTACTAGGAGAGTTCTTCATTGAAAAAATGATATCACGTATTTCATTATACGTTACTTCTTCAAAATCAAGGACAGAAATGTTATTTACATTTAGATTTAATTTATGCAAAAACTATTGAGATGATATATTTCTTTGAGGTATTTCGTTGATAATATTTGAAGCTATATTGGTAAAAAAATCGTTAAAACAATCCGACTCTATGTTGCAAACAGCTTCTCCTTTAGGTATTTTTTGCCTTAATTTATTTATAATTTGTCAAGATGCTCTGGAAGGATTTCCAGAACCCATAATAAAACCATCATTTGCTCCAATTTTCTTATCTCGAATTTTACTACGATATTCCCTGCGAAATTCTTTTATGTTTATTCTTAATATATTGGAATTTGTATGCTTATAGAGTGACTGCATAAATGTTTATTATTATATAGATTGTTTGTTTCTGTTGTCTATAGTCTATTGTCTTAGTGCCACAAAGCCCATAAAGCTGCCATAAAGTTCTAACTTTTTAAGAAACAACACACAATCATATGCCTTAGACAGAACCAAACATATCCCGAGTGCCATTTCATTATTTTCTAGGTATCTGAGAATTGTCCTTGAAGATATGTATATTGCAGTTTCAGTTGATTTTCCAGCTTTGTACCCATGCTGATGGCTATTAAATATTCCAGCTGTGTACCCATGCTGATGGTTATTAAATAACTTGCACTTATTAAAAAAAAATAACTATTCTATTGCAAATTGCTAATTCAAACAGTTTTGCAAAGCCGGGCAGGAGACTTGTGATTCTCGAAAAGAGCTCTGGATTCCCCTTTTTATATCATAGACTTTATCAAAGCTAGCTTTAACTGGTCCGGAAAAACACCTCGATTGAAACATTCATTGATTAAAAATACCAACACATCCTTAATACAAGACACTGATATCAAATCAAATCAAATAAGGCTTTATTATCATAAATTTCAAGAAATTCATTGACAAAGCTGGAAAGAAAGGTCGTCAGTTTGCTAAATACTTAAAATAGTCATACACTAAAGGTTATAATACAGTAATAAAACGTAACATGTCAATAAAACAAATAATTGGTTAAAAATAAATTAAGAGTTAAAAATATAGTTAAAATCAATCACAAACAGGCAGAATTAGAAGTCTTCCACACAGACCCAATTACAAACGTTAAAAGCAGGTAGGTACAGTACTGTTCATAAAAAAGTCATACACGATTTTTAGTATGTAAACCTGCCTTATATGAATTATAATTTCAAAAGAAAGTCATACAAGCCACACATAGAGACATAAGTTTAATAAGAAAACAACCTTACAAGCAAATTTTCAAACAAAATATTTATATCAGCAGTAACAAAATTTTAGCAAGTATTGGGATTAAATCCGAAAAGTGTAGCATAGCTTAAAGCATAACAGAATAATGGAATTGATAATATTAACTGTTTTTTTTTGTCCTAATACTTGGTCATAGCTCCATTTCTTTCTAAAACCTCATTTAGCCGTATAGGTATTGAATTATACAAATTTCTGATTAAATGAGGATCGTTGCTCAATTCGTCCCAGGATTCTTCTATAAAAGCTATGAGATCTTGTCTGTCGTTTGGTCTGAAATTTGTGTTATATATTTTTTTGGTCATTAAACCCCACACGTTTTCCATAATATTTAAGTCGGGGCTTCTTGAGGGCCATAACATAGTTTCTATGTTGTTCTCAACAAACCACTCCCTTATTATAGTTGCGTTATGGATCGGACAGTTGTCCTGTTGGAATATAAAATTGCGATCGGGAAAATGTTCAGAAACACTAGATAACATTATATCTTCTAAAATATTTCTATAAAAAATCGCAGTAAACCTTTCGTCTATAATCCAATATATTCCAAGACCTCGATGACTCAACCATGCCCAAACATTCACTGAAAACTGCCCTGAGCTTTCAGAATTACTGATGTATTTTTCTTCAAATCTGGTTCTGTGGGGTCTGTACACTCTGATATGTTTCTGTTTATTCTCGATTCTTAAACAGGGCCGGATTAAGGGTCCAAGGCGCCCTAGGCTAGTCGCCAACAGGCCGTTGATCTAGAAGCCGGAAAATTGGTTTGTCCCATTGCATTCCGTGCTACCTGAAAAGGGTTGTCTTCCAAATATTCTATTAAAGCATTGTCTTCTGCTTGCGACGTAATTTTTCTTCTTCCGGGTGGCTTTCTTCTTTCCACAGTCCCTTCGGTTTCCCATCTATGTTTGATTTTTTGTATTGTCATTTTATCTACGTTCATTATATGTGCAATGTCTCTTACATGCAAACCATCTTGCAAATACACAATTATTTGAGCCCTTTGAATATTATTAAGTCTTGGCATTATTAGAATACTGTTTAGAATCTGACAAACGATATTATTTTTACCAAACTGTCAAAGTCATATTTTGAAAATGTCATTCATATTTTGAAAATTTCCAAAGATGGATTTACAGTAGGCAAGAATAGCTGTATGACTTTTTTATGAACACAACTGTACATAACAGAAACAAAATATTTAAAACTAATTTAAAACAATAAAATAAGACAAATTATGCCCGTAGTACTCCTCAACAGAATAACATGCAAGTGACACCAGAAGGCCTCTGACCATTTTCCTAAATTTCACATAACTGTTCAGGCTTCTCAATTCCAATGGCAAATGATTAAACATTTTCTTGGAATTATAAAATATAGAGCTTTTAGTCAGAGAAGAAGGAATGGGTAAAGATACAAAGTGTGAGCTTCTAGTATTAACAGCATGTAACGGGTGAGAGGGATTGAAAATGTTGTTTTTGTATTTTCGAAACATTATACATGCAGATTCTAGTATAAAAAGAGATGCCAAGGTCAAGATACCTTCTGAAATAAAATGAGGCCTACAGGATTCATCACGATTCAGACCACAGAGGCATCTTAAGGCTCTTTTCTGAATAACAAAGACCCGTTGAAACAGACCTAGTGAGCAGCAACCCCAGAATGCAATACCGTATCTCAGGTGGCTCTCAACAACAGAAAAATACACAGTCCTGGCAACAGACTTGTCCAAATAACATTTCACAGTCCAAACGGCATAGCAACCCGCTGACAATTTGCCACACAGTTTTAGATGTGAGAGTCATATTTTAATTTAGCATCCAAATGCAATCCTATAAACTTATTGGAACTGCTAGTCCTTATTAATTGACCATCCAGTGATATTTCTCCCAGATCCCCCTTAAAATTTATAATACTGGTCTTTTTGATATTGAAGCTCAATCTATTGGCACTGCACCAGTTCTTTATCGTCTCTAAGTCCTCCCTTACAAGGTTTTCAAGTTGTGCTGAATCCTGGTGATGCCAGAGGACTGTAGTATCATCAGCAAAGGAGGTACAGCGACCATAAGAGATCGTGCCAGGTAGATCATTAACATATATAAGGAACAACAGAGGTCCCAAGGCAGAATCCTGGGGCACTCCAGCAGACAAAGAACCCACCGCTGATTGCTCCCCATGAAAATCAACCACCTGGCGTCGCCCTGATAGAAAAGACTCACACCAGTCGAGAACCGGGCCTCTAAACCCATATATACAAAGTTTAGCCAGCAATATCTCATGATCAACACAGTCAAACGCTTTACTAATATCATAAAAAACGGCAGAAGCCACTTCACCATTGTTCAAGCTGAGGTATAAATGCTCTAGGAGATGGAAAATTGCATCATCTGTATTTTTAGAATTCTGAAAACCAAATTGGGAATTAGAAAGAATTTGGTGCTGTTCCAGAAACTTCAACATTCTCTCCTTGACCAATTTTTCTATGATTTTACTAAGGATGGGTAGTAAAGAGATGGGGCGATAATTAGATGGACATTGTTTTTCGTCTGTCTTATAGATTGGTATAACAGTGGCCATTTTTAGGAAACACGGAAAGACGCCGGATCGTATAGACAAATTAATCGCTTCAACAAGTGCTTGAATAGCTATAGGTGGTAAACATAGAAAAATCCGTATTGACATTTTATCATGTCCAGTGGTGTGCTTGTTCTTTATTCTTCCACTAACTGAGAGAAATTCCTCAGGTACAATTGGTGTAAAAAAGAACGATTGTGGGATGTTAAATTGATGTAAATATTGTGAAGCTGAGGACTTGTCAGTAACAGTTTGTTGTGAGAGATTTTGCGCTATAGAGCAATAATAATGTCAGATGATTCGGTCTGACCTTGACAACTTCAGCGCATGGTGTAGCGATAACTTTTTAAGACTAAATTCCACAAAATGTAAATTCCTAAGTTTTCACCGTCGGAAAGTTCCTATTCGTTCTAGTTATATTTTGAATGGTCATTTCTTGGATGAAGTTGTTACTTTTAATGACATGGGTGTTACATTTGACCAGGAATTAAATTTTAACACTAATCTTGATAACATTATTTTGAAGGGCTTTAGAATGCTAGGTTTTATTAGGAGAAACTGCGATAATATTAATGATACTAAAGCCATAAAAAGTTTATATTATTGTTTAGTTCGTAGTATCTTAGAATATAACTCTGTGGTGTGGTCACCCTATTATAACTGCCACATTAAACGGCTTGAAAATGTACAAAATAAGTTTTGCAAATTTATTTTGTACAAGCATAGATTTCCGTATAGAGATATTCCATATAACGTCAGATCCCAGTTGGTGGGCTTGGATTCCTTGGAAAAAAGAAGACAAAATGCAATGTTATTTTTTCTATTTAAATTAATTAACGGGCACATTGACAGCAGTATGCTTTTATCTAATATCTTTTTCAAAATACCAGCAAGATCTACCCGCCACAGAAAATTATTTTATGAGAGACCACATCGCACAAATTATGGTTTTAGACGAATATCTGATCGACTTGTGAAGGTCTATAAAGATGATATTAATGACTGTGATTTGTTTGGCTGTTCATTCTTGAGCTTTAAAAAGAAGATCTTATCTCGATAGTTATTGTTCTTTTAAAATTTTATGTACATTTTCAGCAAAGTGGATATCTTTATAATGATTATGTTGTGTACCATTTGGAATATTTTGTAATTCTGTAGTGTAGTTGCCAAATAAATAAATAACTATTAATCTCATCGGCAGATATGTTATCTACTACTACCTTATCCTTTGAACTACTGCCACGCAGATCGTTAACAATATTCCATATTTCTTTTTGTTTGTTTGAAGCTTTGACAAGTCGACAATCATAATGCAGGCGTTTAGAAAGTTTGATGGTTTTACGGTATATATTTCTATATGTTTTATAATAAGTCATAAAAAAAGTATTATGGAAAAGATATTTTCTTAATGTGTGAAGTAATCTCATGTTTTGGCCTGACACTTTTAGTCCCTTGCTAATCCAGGGTGCTTGAGGCTTGTGCTTTAGAGTGCGAATGGGAAATGATTTGTTAAAAATTATTTGACCATATATTGATTCCAAAGGCTTTTCAGTATGTAAGTTGTTATTCCAGGAATGATCAGAACATTGGTCTGGACTTCATTAGTAACAGTAACTTTTACCAATTAAATAAACTATTTTCCATTGGAAAGTATACTAATCTTGTTTTTTCTTTGACATATTCAAGTATAAATAATAATGAATATTTTAGGTTTGTGTCATTATGTAAAAAGTTTCTTGCATGTCAAAATGCGTCTATAAGAATTTTAGATAACAATATTGTAAATGGTAGATATAGGCTGTCAAGGAAGTCTCTTTGTAAAAATATTTTTTCTTATGTAGAGTCCAGTTGTACTTTGAAAGGTGTATTCGTTTCGTCCTGTATTAGATATTGTGACACTACCTGCACTGCTAATGTTACAAATAATAGTCAAGGCTTGTCAGATCAGGGTGGTAACAATATCGAACGAGGTCCTTTTTTAGACTAAAAAACTCTGACACGAGCATATCATTAATGCTCATAAATATTCAATCTATTCGTAATAAAAGTGACGACCTTTTTATAATCCTTAAAAGTTTAAAATTTCCTAACATAGTTCTGTTGACAGAGCATTGGTTGAAGCCTGAAGAACCTCTACATGTCCCGGGCTATTTTGTAATTTCGAAATTCAGCAGATCAAGTCATGAACATGGTGGCACTGTTGCGCTGGTGGATGAGTGTGCTTCTGGGCAATTTAGTGGTGTGGATAAATTTGATAATCTACTTATTGAAAAAAATTTTGAATTTTCTATTATTCATGCGGTTAAACTTCGGTGTTTTATTGTGTGTATCTACCGCTCACCGAGCAGTGATTTGGACGTGTTCTTAGAAAGGCTCGAATTCCTTCTTTCTCGATTCCCTTTAAATCATAAGATTATACTTGCTGGTGACCTAAACATAGATTTTGAAAATAAAGATAGCAGGTCTACCTTGAGGCTGTCCAACTTGTTTGACTCCTTTGATCTTCACATGCATGTTCACAGCTCGAATCGTGTGACTAAAATATCCTCTACAACCATAGACTACATCGCTTCTAACATACAAGAGAATGTCTGCTGCGAGGTGTTTAATCCCAATCTCTCGGATCATAATGCCATTCTGGCCATAATTCCTATGAATTGCTTTCGCTTCTTTGAGGGCAGGAGGCTTGGCAGAGTTTATAGCAGTCATAACTTTCAACAATTTCGTGACCTGTGTGAATCTTTCAACTGGTATTCTGTTATGCGAGGGGCTGATCCTCTGGGAGCTTTCCACGGTGCTTTGGCAAATATTGTCAACAACGCTTTTCCTGTCCTTCATTTGAAGCCAAGGCGCAAAGACAGAAGAAGATGGCTGACACGAGGGATACGCACTTCTGCCTCAAATCTGAGATTTTTAAACAGCCTCAGGAAAGCGTATCCTGACAGCATGTTGCTCCAGTCTTATTACTCCTTGTACAGGAGAACCTACAGAATCGTCATTCGCAATGCCAAAAAACTGTATTATTCCAAACGTTTTTCTGATTCTAAAAATAAACAAGGCGAATCATGGGCTATTGTCAATGAAATTACTAATAGAGCAAGTAAATCTTCACAAATAAATATTGACTCCAACTCTCTAAACGATTACTACTGTTCGATTGGCAATGATCTAACTAAAGACCTTCATCCAGTTGCCGACCCCCTAATATATATGTCTAATGTGAATGTGACTGATACATTAAATATTTTTATCCCAACTAGTGCCGGTGAAATCAGAAAAACCATAAGTTCTATGAAAAACAAAAAAGCGGCGACTGACGATGGAATATCTGTCAGGGTACTGGAAAGTCTACCTGATAGGGCCATTGCTGCTCTATCACACGTTGTTAATATCTCTTTTGTGTCTGGTTCCTTTCCATGTTGCTTTAAATTAGCTAAAGTAATACCTCTTTACAAGGGCGGTGATCAATTGACTCCCTCAAATTATAGGCCGATTTCTTTGCTGTCTACTCTCTCTAAGCTTATTGAGCGCCTAGTGAAGGATCGTCTCTTATCCTTCCTGAATAATCATG
This sequence comes from Pissodes strobi, assembly GCA_016904865.1. Taxonomy (NCBI): domain Eukaryota; kingdom Metazoa; phylum Arthropoda; class Insecta; order Coleoptera; family Curculionidae; genus Pissodes; species Pissodes strobi. The sequence continues at coordinate 20,749 of MU188859.1, forward strand.
ATATTCTTACTGAAATTCAGTATGGATTTAGATCTGATAGGAGCACGTCTGATGCAATGTTCGAGTTTCTGTCGGGGGTTTTCCAGGGTATAAATGGGCGAATGGCGACTGCGGCAGTGTTTTGTGACTTGTCAAAGGCCTTTGACTGTGTGAGTCACGAGGTGCTGCTGCGGAAACTCTTTGCTTACGGGATTCGAGGCGCGGCACTTCGGTGGTTCGAGAGCTACCTGTGTGGCCGGGAGCAGTCTGTCCACATAGATGGTGTGTCATCTAGCAGACAGCGTACTTCATGCGGCGTGCCCCAGGGTTCTGTATTGGGGCCAATCCTTTTTTTATTATATGTGAATGATTTGACTATGCTTGAAATTGCTGGGCGCTTTACGCTGTTTGCAGATGACACTACCGTACTGTGGCGCGACAAGGATCCGGGGCGGCTGCTGCGGGATATTGGGTTGGATCTCGGAAGGATTAAGCAGTGGTGTGACGCCAATCGCCTCTGCTTGAACATGTCTAAAACTAACCTCATCGGTTTCAACTGTCCTATTGATGGCCTTATATTTGGTGACAACACTATCCAGGCTGTGAACTCTTCTAAGTTTCTGGGTTTGTGTATTGACGAAGACTTAAAGTTCTATACTCATATCGTTAAGTTGAATAAAAGATTGGCATCTGGTTGTTTTTCTGTTCGGGCTACCTTTCGAGAGCTTGGTGGAGAAGTTGCGCGTAACGTGTATTATGCCCTTATTGAGTCACATCTCAGATATGCCTTGCCCTTCTGGGGAGCTTGCTCTCGAAATCTTTTTCAATCTGTCTTCGTTCTACAGAAGAGAGCTGTTAGAAATCTCTGCAATGCGCATCCAAGAACCCACTGTAAGCCCCTTTTTATCAAGCACTCTATTCTGACCCTCCCATCTTTATTTATTCTGGAAATGGCTTGCCTAATTCATAAAAATAAGTATCAATTTCCCAATCCTCAGCTGGTATATGGTACACGTCAGATTGGCAATGTTCCCTTGCCCATTCCACATTCCAGCCTTGTCAGGAATTCCTTGATTTACAGTGGCATCAAGATATACAATCATGTTGATCTGCGGATTAGAAATATTCGAGACTTAAAAGCCTTCCGTAAAAGTTTGAAATGCTCTTTATTGCAGAGAGCTTTCTATTCTGTTGACGAGTTTTTCGAGCAGAACTAGAAGGCTCATTATATTTTATTATTAACTCATGAAGTGTGTGTTCCAATGATGAGTTATCAAAGTTTTATTGTGATGAATGGCTGCAATAAGCCATTACAATTTTGACTGTGGCTGCAATAAGCCATTATAATTTTGACTGTACTAGTGCAGGTACTGTGATAATGTCAAGGATAATGTGTATTGCGGAGGTAATATTTGTCATTTAATATGTTTTAAGTCACCACACTTATGTTTTCCTGTTGTTTTTTTTTTCTTCTTTTTGATTTTGCTTCGTTTTGTTTTGTTTTATATTTTGTATACATCTTATAAAGCTTTGTCAATAAGAAATGTTACATGTAATATTTTTTGGACAATAAAGCACTTTAAATAAATAACATAACTGATGGAATTTGGTATAATTCTTCCTTCCAAATATATGACCAACTCTTTTAATAGATTTAGCTTTAGGCTTTTCAGAGCAGAATTGAAAATAAACTGCGTGATGGTCAGATAGTCCAGCATGCTTAACACTGCAGTAAATTGTATTTAAGTGAAAATTTGAACAGACATAGTCGATTGTGGTATGTGTCTGTGCAGTTGTGCGGGAAAAGTCTTCTACATGCATGACTAGACCAAAGGAAGATAACAAATGATTTAGAGATTGGGTATTTGGATGCGTCTGATCACAAAAGTCCAAATTAAAGTCACCTGCTAGAATTAAGGTAGATTTAGATGGCAAACTATGGACCACCATCTCCAGTCCATAAAGAAAGTTTGCAATATTAGAACTAGGGGAACGATAAATACAAATCACATAAACATCAATAGTAGAAGAATAGACAATACAAAATTCAAAATCTTTTCCACCCGTAAGAAGTCAAATTTAGTTAATTCCACAAAATTTAAATGTTGCATAAAATCATTTTTGATCAGAATCATACAGCCTCCATGTTTAAAAGTTTGCCGGCAGAAATTTGCGGCTATGCTATAATTATTTACACAAATGGGTTCTCCTTGTGTTAGCCAATGCTCAGTTAATAAAATTATGTGAGGATAGTCAAGACGTTCTATAAAAATTTCCAACTCGTCAACCTTCGATCTTACAGACCGGATATTAAGAAGTAACAAGCTTACAATATTGTTTTCGGAATCTCTAAAAAATGACCTGAGTTAATTAATTCATCATGTAAACTGATATTGGATTTAGGTTCAAGAGCCCTTTTGGCGTCATATATATCATTTTTATTACACGCTATTATAGAGTTCTTTATAAAATTGGCTGTTAAGTAAAGACCTGCATTATTTAAATAGACTCCATTTTTAAAATAATGATTATCACAGTAAGCAAACTGGTTTAAGTCAAGTAATTCGATGTTAACATAATGATACTGATTGGTATTTATTGTGTTTGTTTTTAATTTTTCTTGCAAGTTCACATATTTCACTTGTAGGCTCGGCGTACAAATACATTGACTGGTTATTTGGCAAGATGTCACACTGAAAAGACCTAAATTAGGAACAACTGATAAAAGGTTTTAATGCAATTTCACGTGGGTTCCCGTCTATTTCATTTCGCTTCGAGCTGTAATTTTTTGTAGAATATCTTTGCAAATACTCCACATACATTTCATTTTATTATCCCACAATCGTACTTTGTTTTCGTATGCTTCGGATCTCAACATATGGAATATCATATATTTATGTATTAAATTTGATTAGCATCAAGTGATGCCATCTGACGAGGAGATTTACAATTATTACTTCGTTATGTACTGCATAATGATAATATTTAATATTTTAAACGAATGGTACTTTGAAAACTGTAGCAGTCCATTATTTACGACATAAAAATGAAAAGTCTAAGTATAGAATTTCCAAGTCTAATCTACGTTAGACATATGAATTCTTCTAAATCAGTATTTGGATATAGGTAGCCAAACGATGTGTCAAAACAAAATATCTCCATTAGGAAAATGTTATTGACAAGAGATAGAACTTAAAACGTTCTATAATAAACAGCAAATAAAACTCTTTCCCACCATATTATTTTAAACTTACCAGAATCATCAGATACGGTCGAATAATGAACATCGAGTTTTCTTTTCTGTTTGGTAACTGCATTCGTCTGCGCCAAGATGCTAGCTAATGGTTCGCGAACGCTTATGCTGGTGTAGCCCTCTGAAAAAAACAATTATTGTATAGTCAAAATACTTGCACGTTCTATTTTTCCCAATTCTAAAGCATACATTTCAATCTGATGCTGTACTCTATTTTTTTTTTAATCAATTCTGGAATCCGAACGGATACAACAATACACTTTGATTTTAAAATACATTTGGCAGTGTGGATAACTTTTTTTTTACACAAATCTGTTCAGGACTGGAACCGCTTTAAGAAAAGGTTAGAACTCTTTTATGTAAAATGCAACTTTTAAACCTCAATTTTAACACATTGACACAAATAAAATATTTCATATTTTATAAAAAGCACACTTACTGGAAGAATCCTGCGAATCTCCACTAAAGTTTATAGGCGGTGTCATGTATGGTAGCTCATAGCTTGCCGCTATGCCTCCAGCTACTGCAGTTGCCGCAGGAATGTCAATTGGCTCGCTGCTTTGAGCGGATGATCTCCTTGACCTAATTGGAGTAGTTGGAATTGCTGAAGTGCTGGGTACATCCACTCTAGAATATCATGCTAATATGTATTAGTCCAATATTATTCATTATTATTATTAATGAAAAACTGGCAGATAATAAATTACACGAAGTAAAAGTTCTTTTTCATATTGATGAAAAAGCTCAGCACGTCAGCACCAGAAAGTTTTTGATGCCGCTGTCAATGGCAGTAAGCAGCAATGATATATTTGCTGCCGCTGCGCTGGTTTATTAATTCACTGGGCAATTCTGTCATGTCATATATGTGACATGTCTGTCAATTTTTTACCATGAGTTTAAGTTTAAGATTAATGTAATATTTTAAGGTTTGAAATAAAATAAATAAACACATGAACTATTCTCTACCTGATACCTTAGTAAAGTAATCCTTTCTTCTGCACTTGTGTGGCTCTCCTCATAAACGGTAGATCGTAATGTATTGGGTTGGACCTGTGCATAGGGATGTTCTTTCTCTGATTTGATTTTATCGTATTTCACTCGTTCATATGGCGAAAAAGTATCGTCTGCTTGACTTATCGAACTGTGTTGAGAAATACTAGATCGAACTTCAGGCCCATTTACTGCACTTAATTTTTCACCTACATTCCATTTTATTAAGTTATTATATTAATATAAAATTGTGAAAACAATAGTAAAATTCAGCTGTCAGAAATATTAACTGTCACGACGTAATTGTTTTTTAGTAAAAATAATTCATAGCCTGTTAACGGTACAAAGCCATTCGGAGTTTGCGCATAGCAATATAAGCGACACTTATATCGCTATGCGCAAACTACGGGTGGCTTTGTACCGTTTGAAATCGCTGCTAGAACAAACCTAATATTTCAAACAAAACCAAATGTTTTAGCATTATGTTTAAAACTAAATACAAACTATTTCCAAATGATATTATAGTACACACACATTAATTATTACAATAAAGTACACAGTAACTGTGAACTGAGATAGCTTCCTTAAAACATGATCGTTTCAACTATAAATACTTCATATTCGAGCAGTAACGAGAATGACAAAGAAGAAATCAGCTTCTCTAATAAGTTGAGATACCAACAAATAATGATTAGGTAAGTACTACAACTAAAATTAAAATGTGTTCACTGTGATGTCGAGTCAAAATGTACCTGGATTTTGATATTGTCCTAACGTTGCATAATGTTCAGATGAATTATCCCCATTAGCATCCCATGTAACTCCTGCCACCATTTCCGATGGTATATCAGGGAGGCTTCTTCGGGAATTTGTAGTGGTATTTCTGCAAAATATGATAACTAATGTTATAATGTCTTAGCAAAAAAAAATCAATATGACGAAATAATATGGTTCACCATAATTTGATAAAATTTCATAATAATAATAATAATAATAATAATAATAATAAATTAGCTTTATTCCAAAATGTGTTATACATACATTCCAAGAGAAATATATTTCACATAAAAGAAATCGCGTCAGTCTTGACAACACCATTCAACAAAAGACAACTACTTAATATTATCTTATTCAAATTTTACATAGTTTGGAC
>MU188859.1:26133-57780 GCA_016904865.1 Pissodes strobi
ATGTAATACATTCCCTTTGCCCTTCCCCAATTAGATATATGTCATTTATATAAATAATGAACAAAATAGGACCCATAATACTGCCCTGAGCAATTCCCAAGTCACAGCTTTTAGTGTCCGACAGACAAGTTATTCCATTACTTGATATTTTTACTATCTGTTTGCGGTTTAGTAAGTAGGATTTAAAAAGGTCTAGGGCATGTCCCCTAATGCCATAAAGCTCTAACTTTTTAAGCAACAACTGTCTATCGATGCAATCATATGCCTTAGACAGATCCAAACATATCCCCAGTGCCATTTCATTATTTTCTAGGTGTCTGAGTATTGCCCTTGAAAACATGTATATTGCAGTTTCAGTTGATTTTCCAGCTGTGTACCCATGCTGATGGCTATTAAATAACTCGCACTTATTAAAAAAGTGAACTATCCTATTGCAAATTGCTAATTCAAACAGTTTTGAAAAACCGGGCAGGAGACTTATAGGTCTGTAATTCTCAAAAAGCTCTGGATCCCCCTTTTTATATATAGGTTTTATCAAAGCCAGCTTTAACTGGTCTGGAAGAACACCTCAATTAAAACATTCGTTGATTAAAAATACCAACACATCCTTAATACAAGGCACTGACAACTTAATGATACTGGTTGGTATTTCGCCAACCCCACTACTGTGTTTGTTTTTAATTTTTCCTGCAAGTTCACATATTTCAGTTGTAGACACTGGGTACAAATACATTGACTGGTTATTTGGCAAGATACCACACTGAAAAGGCCTACTCTCTATTTTTTTTTAATATATCAGGAACAACTGATAGAAGGTAATCATTGTATTCATTTGCAATTTCATGTGGGTTCCCTTCCATTTCATTTCGCTTCGAGCTGTCATTTTTTCCTAGAGATCCTTGCAAACACTCCACATACATTTCATTTTGTTATCCGACAATCGTACTTTGTTTTCATACGCTTCGGATCTCACCGTTTTTAAAAGAGAGTCGTATTCTTTTTTGACTCTTATATATTCCGACTTTGCACGCCTGTCATATCTAGGTAACAGTAATAAAGCAGTAAGTCTATTTTTACAATTTTTCACCCTGTCATCATCTTTATATTTGTTCCTTTTTTTATTGGGAGAAACTAGTTTTAAAGGAAAGCTATGAAAGAACAACTGAGTGTATGTATTTACAAAGATATTCCATTTTTTATTCACATCATCATTTTCAGTTGCATACACTTCCATCCAATTTTGGTCTTTCAAACAATTTAAAAACGTCTGCTTATTTTCACCGGATATGAACCTCTTGTATTGTGGTATGTTTATTTCAAGTCCATGCAACCTAAATGTGAGCTTTTGAGCGGTATGATCTGAGATGAATGCATCTATTACTAAACTATTTACAATATCAAAATTTACAAAAATATTATCAATACAGCTAGCCGTATTTAAAGTTATCCGTGTGTTTTCAAAAATGGTAGGACTTATGTTAAAAGAAGACATTAATGACAATAGATTAGTTCGATTCTCATTTGGCGTTACCATTTCAACATTAATATCCCCAGCTATTACAATTTTTTATTTTCAGTAAAAATGCTGGACAGAATCCTTTCAATACATGACAGGAAAATCTTCATGTTGCCTGAGGGAGATATATATACTGATAGTACTATGAGTCGTTCTTTTTTAATTTCACATTCCATCGCTGAACATTCAAAATCATTTATCACTAATAATTGTGAGATGTTTTTTCTTGTCTTAAATCTAATACATTTGTGTACATACACAGCACTACCACCATGTTCCTTGTGTCCTCGGCAAAAAGCACTTGCTAGAACAAAATTGTCCAGTGCCAACAGTTTTAATTCGTCATTTGTTTTCCAGTGTTCTGTTATACATAGTATGACACAGCTTGCGTGATTTTTTGTTAAATTGTTCACACTGTCCACTGAGTTTCCCAATGATTGTACATTTTGATGAAGTATGCTGTATGTCTCACTTTCACTGCACCTGGTTGTTGCAGCTTCTTACTTTCTAAATCCAAGATGTTTTCCTCGGTATTTTCTATAAAAAATCATAGTTTATAGTATTTTTATATCTAGCCAGTCTTCTATTATACACGGGGCAAGCTCTGTCCCTTGCTGAGTGACTGATCTCATTTAGCCATAGCTTATGCAATTCGGACACTTGAAAACTTCCTGTTTACAACTTTCCGCCTGATGTTCTTCCCCGCATTTGAAACAGCATTCCTTTTCGGAACAGAACTTAGCAACATGTCCAAAACCACAACACTTATAACACATCGCCAAGTTGAAGTATTCCTGAACATACACAGTTACTAAGTCGAAAAATACCTTACCCCTTCTCAGAAACCATTTTGCAATTGCAGGAGGTGCTTGCAAAATCCAATTTTCCTTTGCTTGATTTCTGCATTGCCTTTTGGTAATAACTTGTATTTTGTCGTGTACACTATATCCAACTTCTTCCACTACTTCGTAGTTTAGCCTCTCAATCTCTAGTAGGAATTCTGTATTAGAAAATCCTTTCTCAATCCCTGTCAACATAAACATTGGTTCATTTGTTTGTGCCTCTTGCATATCCGCGTTGTTTTCTAAGGCTCCTTTTAATTTGTCCTGCTGTTTTTTGTCAAAACTTTCAACAATGATTGTTCCGTTTTTTGTATGCCTGACGTTTTTAAATGCTCTCCCAACTTCATTACCGCTGAGGTTACTCTTAACCTTTTTAAGGGCTTCTTTGGAGTCTTGTACGTTTGCGACACGAATAATTGTCTCATGTTTTTGTATTCCTGGGGGGGGGGGGTGTTCTTTTCTTGGTTCCTGAATTTCGTTTCTTACATTGTCACATGCCTTTGGGCCTAGAACCTCAGAATACCTTTGCTTATCATCACATTTTCCCGCTCGTTGATCTTTAGCTGCAGACTCTGTATTTGTTATTTCATATCTTAGTGACATATATTTTTTTTTCCAAGTCTCCCATGTTAAGGACCATCATGGTAAATAGTTTGTGTAACTCGTTGTGCGCGTTTCTGAGAGTTGCCTGATCTTCATCTGTTATTACCATTTTTTTAGTGTTTGTAAAGTCATGAAATTTGTCTAGGTTACTAAATATTTCTGTAACCATTGTGTTCGTTACTGCACATTCTTGGAGACCATTCCCGTCTCACTTTGGTTCTACTTTCCAATCATATTGTCGCTTTTTGCTGATTTGCTCTTCTGGACTTGTTTCTGACCGTTGCCGTTTGCCTGAGCCTATTTCCATGTTTTGTTTTTCGAAAATTGGCGTTCTAGTACCTGAATGCTTTGGCTTCACCACTTCGTCGTCATAATAATAAGAACTTGTGTTTCCCATCTTATTGATACAACCCTGTATCTGCAGTTCGCCGATCTTGTGAATAGGTATTTTCATTGTTTATTAAAACATTTTTTGTGGGGTCTTCTTGTACTTTTTGGGCCATGTTTATATCTTTTTTCGATTTGGCTTTATTTAGAATGGGTTTTATCTGGTTAATTTTTTTGTCCATGTTTAATCCAATTATATTGTTTACCTCTTCTTTTGATAGTGATGACAATGATCCCAGGGAATAATGTCTAATTGGAACCCCTTCTTTCACCTTTTCATCGTCCCCATCACTGGAGCTATCCATAGGGATGTTGATACACCACTCGGTGAAAAAAAATAATTTAAATTCGCAAAAAAAGAAGCAAAAAATTCACCGAAAAAAACACAGAGCAACAATAATACGTCCGGTTGTATATACTATATATAGACATAAGTCAGTTTGCCAATCACACCTTAAAAATAATAATAGACAAATCTACTAAATAACTGCATACATTAAAAATAATATTTAATAATTAAAAATAAAAAACCTTTTATCTGTGGCTTCTCCATCGGATATACCATTCATGCATGGCGCCGCAGACGGGAGATGATTAACATTTTCATCTGGATTTTTCTGTGTAACCATGCCATCTACTCCAAGCCATTCATTTCTATAAAGCAAAATTAAGACTAAAATCATTTTGCAAATGAACCACAGCAGATTAATTGTCATCTGATCACTTTTCACCAGACCCACTAACCTCATAGGTAAATTAATATATTGTTTGCAAAACCTATATTCTATTAGGAAAGCCCAGTCATCATTTAATTAACTCTTATACTTACAAAACTATAAAGACAATTTTTATAGTGACATCTAAAACAATAATGTTGTTTCATAGAATTGCAGGCTACCCAGTATTTTCAAAATATAGACAGACTCTATCTTGTACAATGCGAGCGGTAAGTAATGTATTTTTTTACTATACAGTATTTTGTGTATCTACACTTATTATAGCATGATACAGTGCAATGTAGAGGTTAATAAGTCTGGACTTATTCAATACAACCTAGGTAACCAGTAAAATGCTACATGCTAAATATCTATGATGATCAACATTAATTTTCTGTACCTATAAACAGTAAATATGTGAGAATAATAGAATTATAATAAACATGGGTATGTTAGAGAGAACAAGGAAGGATAATGAATTAAGAGTTATGTATATATACACCTACCTAGTGATGTAAAAATTACCGTAATTTATTTTTGGTCGGTAATATTCGTTAAATTACGAGAACTTACCGTAATTTAGGAGAATTTTAGGAAATTTAACTTTTTTTTTAGCAGTAGACTATACTTGGTAGGTAATTTATTATCCTTGTTCAAAAATATACTACTAAACAAAATTTCACAATTTTATATTTAAAATTGAGCCCAGAATGAATTATTTTGTATTAATTTATTATATAATAATATGTATGATGTGAAAACAAATTTAACCTAAATAACATAACATAATGTATTTTGTTACATACCTACAAATAAAACCGAAATAGATAAAAATAAATAAATACAAATATTTTAAAAAGTAACAGTCTATTTAGATGAGAAGGAAGACTGACGAGTGACAACCTGTCAACTAATGGACATACAACATCAGAGAACCTAAATATTTTCCAAATCGGAAAAATTTTCTTCTCCAATACTCGAGCTAGTATCTTGAACTGAAAAGTCTTCTGCCAAATCTGAGTCAGAAGAACTATCACTTTTATGTTCAATTTGCCTTTGCCTCTTTATTGTCTGTTTTGCTGACCTTAGACTGCTATTGCCATCATCAAAGGTATCATTATTAGTAGTTTTATTATTATTTATTTCAATACTTTCAAATATGAACTGGCAGGCGCAGGCATGTTTTGATCCAAAAGATATAAGTTATGAGCAATATATAGAAGTTTTCCAGCTCTTTTTGTAGTCAACCTATTTCTTTTTTTACAGTGAATAAAATAATAGGTACTAAACGACCTTTCTGTAGCAGCTGTTGATGGTGGTAACCCTAGAATGGCAACAGCTACATTTTTAAGTTTGGTTTTATTACAAATGCCTTTCCACCAAGGAATGCAGTCAGACTTTTTGGCACTTTCCCACACTAAATTGATACTCCATATATCATTCCTGCCTATAGTTCGTAAGCTCAAGAATAAGTTTCTATGTGTTCTTGAAACTGAGGATGGTTTGAAATCAAATTGTCTATGAGCTGCATTGCTGTTCTTTATTTAGCTCCAATTCAGATTGATTAAACCAAGGGTCCAGTAAATAGGCAGTTAAATGGATAGGTTTTAAGATAAAATCTTTTCTTTTTATAAACAGGGAAATGAGTTCCTTTTCTTCTTTGGATTTTATTGACGATTAACATTATCATTAATATAACCCTCAATTTGCATTAGAGCTATAAAAACCTGAGAAATTCTTGCTGCATCGCCTTCTAAAATCCTTATTCATTTAACTACAGGGTTCAGGATACCTTGTAGCTTTTCAAGTCTTGTCCAGAAAATATCGTTATCCAAGATGGTCTCTAACCTTTTTAAAAAATTTTACGCCCTCACTCTCCTGGCTGACAATTAATATTTGTAAGGATTCTTTAGTCATAATCAAACTTTCCACACAATATAAAATTGACCCCCAACGAGTTTTGACTGGGAGTTTTAAACTTCTTACTTTATGATATTTATCTAATTGAATTTTGAAATTGTGAGATCCATTGATCTCTTTAATAATTTCTTTACAAGATGACTCTACATTTCTGAAAGAATTAAGCTTCATAATCTCTCCTACTAAAAGATTCAGACCATGTGCTACGCAAGAATATGTTGTTATATAGTTAAATTCCGTTGCAATAATTCGTTTTGCTTTTTTCCATGGCTACAGCATTATCTGATACTATAGCCATAATTTTTCTGGTCCAATTTCTGGTATACACTATCGTATTTCCTGCGTAATGTACTCTCCAGTATGACTTTCTGCACCTGTTGTCATGGTTTTCATAAGAACCGGCTTTGGGGTTGTTACAACAACGACGCAGCACAAGTGTGTCTGTGTGCTTGTGCGATTTCAAGCAAAAGCGTGGGAAGTACACGAGACGAGAATGCCGAGGATTTTTAATGAGTAATGACTGCCAAAAAAAACCGAGGTTCGGTTATGTCACTGAATTGTAATGTATAATTCCGTGGGTTATGTTCACTTCTACATACGTTTCTTCTTCTTCAATTCTATTTTCGCTGGCTGGCGGCTAACCAGGCCCCGAGCAAAAATCAAGAACAGAAAAGCGTCCCGGTTGGTTAACTAAGTTTCGTGACCATGGACACCAACTTACAATACATAGATTTTACACAGAAGCTATCACGAATGTATTCGTAATATTACCGGGAATGTTCTCGGTAATATAACCGTAATATGTTACCTAAAAACGAATATTTCTTTGAGGGTGAGCGAATATTACCGTAAGTTACAGAATTTATGGGAATATTCGATTGGTAATATTCGCTTGTCGCATCACTACACCTACCACCTACTTAAATGTCTTATTCGAATGAAAACTAGGAGTTTTATGCTGGATTTATAGATTGACATAACATAAGCATAGCATAAGCATAAGAAGTTAAACATTCATATTTAAGTTAGGCAATTTATAGATCGACATAACATAAAACACAACATAAGCTTGACATAAGAAGTTGACCAATATTCAACTTCTTATGTTATGTGCTTATGTTCGACCAATGAAAACACAGAATTTTAATAATATTTACCTTTTGAGAGAATGAAATATGCGATGTTCAATAAAAGTTTGGCGTTTTGGCTTTATGAGTGCTTGTTCTTTTTGAGAACGGTAAGGATTTATAAATTAATGTACATAAGACTCTATAATATACTTCTTTAAAACATTTTAAACAAAATTATGAAATTTGTAAGGTTAGTATTTTCGATTTACGGCTCAGGCGCAACATAGCACAAGCCCATTTTATAAATCGACCATTTCTTGTAATGTGCTTATGCTATACTATGTCTATGCTATGCTTATGTTATGTCAATCTATAAATCCAGCTTTTATTTCAACCCAGTATGTATCAATATATATTGAAATATGAGCCGAAACCTGGAAGTGAAAAAAGCTGCTCAACATGTAACTTTATCCTCTACAAGTATGTACTGGATAAGCATGATAATTTCAGTTTCTATAAGGGCTTTAAATTATATTCTATGGTTCCTAGAGAAGGATCAATCTTATAAGGATAGATTAATGTTTATAGAAACAGTTCTTACTTAGGTGTTTTGTCTTTCCAGCACACACATAACAGCAATGACATTATTAAAGAAATATAAGCACAAGCTGAAATTAAGAAGATCAACATTGTGAACTATTTTCGGCAAGAAATCGTATGTTATATTGTCATTTACACTTCAGCTCTGCCCTGAAACTACAATCCGAAGTGGAGATTCACATTATCACAATTAATTAATATTATTTTTCGTTAGTTGACTGCATTGAATGATATTTCTTTAAAGCATACAAGAGTTCAGATGACTGGAAAACATAATAACCGAATCCCAGCCTGCACTATTCGGTTAAAAATATCCAGAAAACATTTATGTTCTGTTATTAAAACAACACAACAGTTACTGACATTAGCTGTCAGTGTCAATCTATTCGGCAATGACTCACGTGTCGGTTACCGTGCCGTCAAGAGGTTTGTGGCTCTAGCACCGGCAGCACACCTGATCACCATGTTCCAATTTAATTCTTCAACAATAGACTAGAAGGTTCACTCTAAGCCCCGCCTCTCAGCATTTCCCTTCTTGTCCCGTCACGGAACCTGGTAAAATGCTGGTTAACCGCTCAGGCCTCGTGCCACGTTTCACCTCGTCTCGTCTAAAATCTGGCGTTTGGCTACATGAAAAGTGCCGACTGGGAGTGAACCTTCTAGTCTCGTGTTTAATGTTCGGTGCTTCAAGGTTGAATAGGTTTGGCTGAATTAAACTAATAAGCTGCGTTTAAAGTACACTTTTCTTCTTTTAACCATTTAATACCATTTAGTTAAAGTTAACACTGACAAAATATAACTTTCACTTCTATTTTTGAATATTTTTTGGTGCTTATAAATGTAATAATATTGTGATGTAATATTTAATTTCAGGCGCTATATGGCTTGATTTACGTATAAAAACAAATAAGATTATTTCGTGGCATAAAGGTGAATGTGAAACGATTTAAAAAAAAAACCACCATTGACCGACCCTTAGATCAACGTACACTTTTTTGATGTGTAAACATACATCTTACGTGGCGATATGAAGGTAAATCTCAGCAAATGGGACGGAAATCATATGTGGGGACGGAAAAGTGAAGGCCTATGTAACTGGGTATGGCCAACTTAAAGTGTACTGTATCCACGCATTGAAATAAATAGCAAAATATATATACTGATCGATCCTCGTAAACCCCGGCTCGTTCAACAATCATTTTTTTCAGAGAAAAATCGCAAATTCGGGCAGATGACGGGGAAGAGACGAAGATAAAGCATAGGGTTTGAATTCCTCAATATATTATTATATTATATTCGCAGTGCATTTGGGTCCATAGGTTGATGTTATTCCTGGTGGTATTAGATTTTCATGTCGAATTTGTGCAGTGAATTAATCCACTCTGATTGAAGCTGCCAGTAAGTATTATTAAAGAATCCTAGCTAATATTAAAAATGGGAATATCTAATATTATAAATGCGAATGTGTTTATTTGTTTGTTTCTTACGCTTTCACCAGTGGCGTGCAAACCAGCCCCTGCAGACCCTGCAGTGCGGGAGGGCCCCGGAGAATAGAGGGGCCCCGCAGGGGGCCCTTCTTATATTTGTCTTAAATAACTTCACCAAATTTTGTATTGAATTAACATTTATTAAAACTTTTATATAATTTAATTGTTATGTTTAAATTAACTTTTGTATAAAGTTAATTTAATTTTTGGCATGATAGCTTGTAGCCCATGTTTTATGTGCATTTAAATAATTATCTATCTAAGTGCGAATTAGCTTAATTTTTAAACTCTATCGAGTATTCGCGTTATCGCAAGAAATCCGGACAACGTCCTCATTGTTGATACAACGCAAGATATTAGTAAGAAAGATCAGCTAAGTCTTGTGATCCGGTACATCAATACCAAGGATAATAAGAAGAAGTACAATGTGGCAGAATCTTTCTTAGGATGTTTCGAAATGATAGAACAAAGGGCAACGGACTTTGAAAATGAAGTGCTTGCATTTTCAGAACAACAGGGAATTTCGCTTAGCAAATGTAGAGAACAGGGCTATGATGGAGCCGCAAAATGTACTTTCAAAAACATTACAGAGCACTGAAATCGATGTTGGTCAAGCAACATATTTAATTGCTAGTGTTTTCGTTAAGCTACAAAATATTCGAGACAATTATGAAGATGTTTTTAAAATGTCCGTAGGGACCGAAAAAAAAATGGAATATAGAGACGAACTTAGAAAGCAAGAAAACTAAAAAAAAACAAAAAAAAACTGATGAGATGGGTGTTGATGAGCCTATTGAAAATCGTACCAAATATTTAAAGATATCGGTATTTTACGCATCTCTAGACATGATATCTGTACAATTTGAAACGAGATACGAGGTGTTTAAAAATATTTATTCAAATTTTGAAATTTTAAAACCAGAAATATTACTTCAAGCTCAAGAGTATGAAATTATAAATAAAGCTAAAAAATTAACAGACAAATACACTGACGATTTAACACCGAATTTAGCTACTGAACTAATACAAACAAATCAATTAAAAAATGCATAGTATTAGAGAATTTGCAGACCTCATCTTTGACAAAAATTAATTACTGATCAGTAGCATGCCTGACTTGTGTACAGTATTTCAATTATTTATAGTTCTCCCAGTTACATCAGCCGAATCTGAGAGGACTTTCTCAAAGTTAAAATTAATAACAAAACTTGATCAACGATGGCTCAAAGCCGTCTTAGCTCCTTGGCAATAACTTCTATAGAAGACGAAAGAGCAAAGCATGTAGATTTGGACGCAGGAGCAGATAAATTCTTGTCTACATATTATAAACGTAGAACGTAGAAGTTGTAGATAGATTAAATCAATGAATATTACTAACTGCATTTTTTTGCGTCTACAAACTATGATTTCTATGTATTTTGTTTATAAGACAATTCTTATTTTTTATAGATTAAGAAATATACATATATATTATATAAACATGTGTTTTTTTCCTGTTCTTTTTATAAATTCTAGGTATGATCGGAGGGCCCCGTAAAAAAATCTGCGGGGGGGCCCCAGAAATATTTTGCACGCCACTGGCTTTCACGCATAACCTACTCAACTGATCATCATGACATTTTGTACAGATATTGTCAAAAGTATAGTAAAGGACTATACTTTTGACTATTGGACTTAGGACGCTTTTAGCTTTTACCCGTGGCTTCGTTCTCGTTGATTTTTACGGTTAGTGTTAATCCTATTTCCCACGCGTAAACTACTTAACCGATCATCCTGAAATTTTGTACAGATATTTTCAAGAGTATAGTAAAGGACATAGGACACTTTTATCTTTTACCCGCGGCTTAGCCCGCGTTGATTCTTACGGTTAGTTTAAGGAGGGCTAGAAGTCCTCATTAGGTTAGTTTTAATCCTATTTTCCACGCGTAAACTACTTAACCGATCATCATGAGATTTTGTACAGATTTCAAGAGTATAGTAAAGGACATAGGACTCTTTTAGCTTCTACCCGGGGCTTCGCTCACGTTGATTTTTACGACGTTATGAGAGTAAATCTCAGCAAATGGGACTGAAATATGAAAGTCACTGTGACATCATAACCATGCGCAGTGATTAGTGCACAGCTACTTCAGCTCTTCCTTGTAAGACGTGTGCTTTCTAACGCCAGAATATAGGTAACTAATTCGAAATAATTGGTTGCCTATATTCAGGCGTCACGAGGCCTAAGGTGGCATTAGATTTTCATGCCGAGGATGTCGATATAAGATATGTTTACACATCAGTGTCTCGAGTACTAGCAGACTCGCTCAATTTTTTTCCAAATATTTATGTCAATCGGGTGCAAATTCATGCTCATCTAAAATCATGTTCACTTATTTCTGTGATGATTACGGGATTAGCCGGTTTAAAACACGGAAAAATTAGTTGATGACATTTCCGTGGCACCAAAGAATGGCGTCTGTTGTAGTAGAGACGGTCTCAATAAAAACAAGTTTCCCGGAATCAGGAATAGCATTTCATAGGTTAATACTTAGCTGTAATCGCAAAATAGCATGACATTCTCTGTAGGCTCAGAAATACGGTGAGACACTGTGAAAACCGCCATATTATTCCCACCATAAGCTCCTCCCAGTGCTACCGTTTCGCGAAATCCTAACAGACACTGCTGTCGTCTCTCCTTTGGGTATATTGTATCGGATGTGTTCTCACTTCTCCTTTGTCTTGTCTAGAGGCGGAACCTATCGTTACCTATCATAATCAATAATTTGTCCAGTATCTGTGATGAGCAATGAATTATATACCCTATACAACGTATCTGGAACGGACGTTATCGGATCCGACCGTAGTCCAAATCTTGCGTAAGTCTGTCAGGGGTAACAGCCTATGTGAGACTCCACTTCGTTCTCGAGTTAACACGTGTTGCGTATCGGCCTTTTCGTCATAAGTTTGGGGACGCGTGGTAAACGTTCGGGCGTTTTGATTTCCCGAGGAAGAATCGGACGTCCAGCCGGTGGTGTGAGCCTTAAAAAGCCGTGCATGCTTAAGATTTAAATGTTTGTGAACGTCTAGCCGGTGGTGTTCGAGCCTTAAATTAGCGGTGCAAGTACAAGTCGGAGCCTTCAGGAGTATATACTCGACGTACTGGAGGGTACAAAAATAGTATCTCTGTCCACCGGGGTGTAACCAATGTGGAAGAGTCGCTCCAGCTCTTGCTAAGCCCGGGCAGGGGTCGCTTCAGGCTAAATTACTTAGGGTAGAGGCCATAATCGAACCAGAACCAGAATAGCCTATGTGACGGTTGGTAACCGATTTTTCTCCGACCCATAACAATGAATAGCTTATTTGTTTAAATTTACTTTTGAAGGATTATAATGTAGGAAATTTAATTATAACTTTTATTGATGTGTAAACATCTTACGCGACGGTATGACGATAAATATCGACAACTGGAACGAAATGTGTAATCCGATGTGACATCATAACACATGCGCATTGAAGAGCAAGCTAATCCAGGACGGCTGCGAAGTACGGCCACGATTGCAACAAAAGCGTCTAGCCATAGCGGTAAAATTTTCGATGCGATACCGTGCATGCATAATATGGCCCAAATATCAGAATTATACATGTCTTTACGTTCTTCAACGCCTCGGTGGTATAGTAGGCCCAGTTACACCTACAAGGTCAACCTGTTAGCACCACCCAAACAGAAACAGACCTACATTCCTGCGCCACCCCCGGCAAGACCGGCGTGGCAAAACTCTCAAACCACCCTCGAACATGACAGCGAAGAGGTCAGGGCTCAAACAAGAGCCACCATCAAGTACGGGAAGAAGACCGGACCGAAAGACAGCCCTACGACGAGCAGTTCCCAAACACTCTTGGGAGAAGCCGACCGCCCCAAAACCGAGACGTGAATCTTAATCTTAAACAAAATGTAAGTGCAAATAATACCACTGCAAAATTGCCTGTAAATCCTAATATTAATTCAAACCAAAACGCATATACTAATTTAAACAACAATTTTCATAAGCTTTCAGATACAATTAACGAAATCAATTCATTAGTCAATATCAACGAATTATTTTTTGCGTTAGACGAGTTTCTCTCAATGATCAAGGCGTGCAATGGCGATAAAATTGCCATTGTTCAAGCAACGGTGAGATTCTTCACCGAGGAAATCGGAAAATATAACATATAAGATGTCTGTTCCATGTTTCAAGTGTGTAGTTGGAATTGTAATTCAATCAGGCACAAATTGGGAGAGTTTAAACAATTTGTGCATGATAATCCTTTCTCGGTTATTTTTTTATTGGAAACCCGCATAGACCCATGGTTTGTTTTGAAGATTCGGGGTTATCAGGTCGAGAGATTTGATAGGCCCAATCCGCGCGGAGGCGGCGTGGCCTGCCTAATACGTAGATCGATTCCATATAAAAGAGTCCACGGCATCCGCTCTGTAGCAGAACACATTTGCATTGAGACCGAGAACGGTCTGCGTATTGCGGGGGCCTACGTTCCTCCGCTCGCTCCCTTTACCTATGATGACTTCATGGCTTTCTTCCCGGACAACAGAAGGTCCATATTGATCGAGGATCTAAACGCCCGACACTTTGTGTGGGGCGCCGGATCTACGAACAACAGGGGCCGAATGATGTTCCGTGCAATTGAAAATAACCCAGATCTCCTTTTTCACCGCTCCGAAGTTCCAACTTTCTACCCAGCTTGGGCCCCTACCCCCTCCTACCTGGATGTTGCTGTTACGAAGGGAATCGCTGACGTCCCGCCGCTTCAGGCGATAAATGACTTGAATTCTGATCACCTCCCAATCGTGATTTGCCTTGAACCAAGGCGGCCAGAGACCTGCGAAATGAAAATTTCATACAGGAATCTCGATTGGAGGGAGTTCAGGCGCAGGTTGAACGAAGCAACGGTGGTTCCCGACCAAATAGACAGCATCCAGGAACTAGAGGCTCAAGTCCAATCATTTACCCTAAACATCCAGCGTATCCGTGATACACTCGTTCACTCTGTCAGGAAAGAGCGCCCTGCAGACTCCCTCCCAGATCATATTCTTATGCAAATAAGGACTAGAAACGCCATTAGGCGCCGATGGCAAAGGTATCATGCCAGAATCGACTATTTACATATGAATGAGCTAACTAATAACATCAAAATCCAAATCAGCGGGTACAGGACTGATAAATGGATGCAGTATGTAAATTCCTTAAACGCTCAGGACGGCTCCCTTTGGAGCCTGGCCAGGAAAGTCAGAGGAGCCTCTGCGCCCATGCCGGCTATCCGCCAAAACGCCAACGATATTATGAGTGACGAGGGCAAAGCAGAGGCCTTCGCTGATTTCCTGGAGGGGCTCCATAGGGAGTCGCCCGATACCATCCCTGCGCACACTAGCATTACTGATATAGCATCTAAATTGAAAACGCGAAAATACCCTATCCCGCCGCCGGTGATGAGCAAACTGCTTGTCACCCCGGGGGAGATTAGGTCTATATTAAACCGCCTGCCCCGAAATAAAGCTCCTGGGAATGATACCTTGCCATACTTAACTCTTCGGAATCTTCCGAAGAAATCCGTCATACATTTCATGCACATTGTAAACGCCATCATTCGCCTACAGCATTTCCCATCCTCTTGGAAACATGCCGAGATCATGATGATCCATAAGCCAGGCAAAGATCCGAGGCAAACCGGCTCTTACAGACCGATTTCCCTGCTCCCCACCATGGCGAAGGTGGCGGAGAAACTACTCTTGTCCAGAATAAGCGGCGCAGCCGATGGACTCGGTGTACTGCCCATGGCGCAATTCGGCTTCAGGGCTAGGCATAGCACTACCATGCCTGCAGCGAAGATTGCACACGACACCGTGCAGGGCTTTAACCGAGGTCAAAGCACTGCGCTGCTTCTCCTGGACATAGAGAGGGCGTTCGACAGGGTGTGGCATGACGGACTATTGTACAAGATGCATGTGAAGCTTGGCTTCCCGCTGTATCTGACAGCATTGGTCCAGTCATACCTTGCCGGGCGTACTCTCTCTGTACGCATAAACAGGGCAAGTTCGTCTGTGAGGCCGCTAAAAGCCGGCGTCCCGCAGGGCACTGTTTTGTCCCCACAGCTATTCAACTACTATATAGCAGACATCCCCTCCTCCCCTAACACTTCCTTAGTGCTCTACGCCGATGACACGGCAATTTACTCGCAATCCAAAATCGCGCAGACAGCAAAAATCAAACTCCTAAATCACCTCGACATCCTTCTCCCATATTATGCGAGATGGAAAATAAACTTGAACGTCCCAAAGACAGAACTAACAATACTAACCAAAAAGAGAACTAACTTGGACATTACGCCACTCACGATACATGACATTACAGTAGACGTAAAAGACAAAGTAAAGTACTTGGGAATAGTGTTTGACAAGCGACTGATCTTTACCGGACATATGACCGAGATCCGCAGAAAGAACGCTATTGCCCAAAAAAGTTTAAATATGCTCATCAGACCAAGATCTTTTCTGAGCCCGGCAAATAAAGTAAACATCTACAGAACTATTGTCAGGCCGACTTTAATGTATGGAGCCCCTGTATGGTCTTCTGTGGCGAGTACGCACAAAAAGGCACTGCAGGTTATGCAGAACCGGTACCTAAGAGCGGCCTTCTCGGCGAGCCGATATACTAGAGTCATGGACTTGCATTCATGGTCGAATCTTGACACGGTCGAGGAGTATATCGACAAGGTTTCCTGCAAGTTCTATGACTCTGGTATACGCGGTTCGCCACTAACGGCAAACATAGCCAATGTGCGCTACGACCCGCAGAATAAACCTAAGCATGGGCCCATACACAGGGCAACGTCTCTGTTTTACCAGAACCCAAGGCCGCCTGAACAATAATAAACGCACATAGCGAGTATAAGATCAGAACAAAAGACAGGACACAGGCATACTGACTGGCTGTCCTGCGCGCTCCGCTGGAAAGCGATCTTGGCGAAGCTCGCTTAATATTTGCTCCTTGATTGAATGGGCAATGCCCAATACGCAATTTCCAGCTACACATCCCTCACAATAGGGCATCTTGATGCCCCTTACGTGAAAGCCAAAGAAACGTGAAAGAGGTTTTTTCAAATTGTGTTTTTCCTCTGTTCTAACCGTCACACATTTAGCACTCAAAACAAGCCTGCATCACATCAGCCTTTCGGTAATACACATTGAACCAGGCTTAAAGGGTAGGTAACCCGGGGAAGCAAATTGCAGTGGTATAAACGGCACATAGATAGGTTTATAGGTAGGTTAGCTAGCCCTAGGCGTGTCAGCGATGCGCCCCTACAAATCACGTCTGACTAGATGTGAAAGGCGGCGCTAGCTGCGTGTAAACGCGACTTATAATTACCTTAGGAAGCCACCAAAACTGTAACTTTATGAAATAAATGATGTTGTTGTTGTTGGTGGTATAGTAGGCAGAGTGTTTGCCTGTCATTTCTGCGCTGCGGGTTCGAATCCCGTCGGTCGCGACAGATGTTTTGTTTATCTTTTTTAAGGTTATGTTTGTTTTTTATTAATTAACTTTTTTTATTATTTTGGGTTAGCCTTGGGTTAGTTTTGGTTGGTTCTTGTTGATTGCGCCTCCATAGCGAGCGTAGGGCCATGCAAAGCCATAATAATAACTATTATTCTTGTTTCGCCATTGCACATGCACAATCGCATCGAAAATTTGCCCCTAGTGCTAGACGCTTGTCGACTCAAGTGGCGCTTCTAAAAAGCTACCCGCTAGGTCGGTATTAGATTTTCATGTCCATGATGTCGATGTAGCACATATGTTTACACATCAGTGTCTCGAGTATTAGCTCAATTTTTCTTTAATTTTATCTTGATAACAGTGTCCACCTGATCATTATGTATAACAGATACTATAATATTATAAACATTTTATTTAATATGTAACTTAGGTAAAGTGAAAAACTCAAAAATATTTAAAATAATTAGCTGTTTTCTCATATTTAATAAGCTAGAAAGAGACACATACGCGTCACCGCTGTGGTTTGCATAAATTCAGAGTAGCTTCACTTTTATCGATCAACGAGTCCGTCCGTACTAGCGCGTCCGCGTAAAACCAAACCCCGCCCGTCAATGTTTGACGTTTCCGCGCATGCGTTGTTTAATGTTTACATTGTTATTTTAACATTTTCACTTCACACTCCGCTCACTGCGGGGCGCAACCAACAAACACTAATCCAAGGCATGCTAAAAAACTAACTAAACCCAAAAATTAATTAATAAAAACAACTTGCAAGGGCCCGGCGTCGAACCCATTGCACTCGCATTCTAAATGAGAGACCTTACCCCTTGAGCTAGACTTTCACATTCCTAATTTCTTCAAAAAGTCTGATATAAATGGATGCAGTGAAAAAATGGACGAGTGTCTCGCGACAGTAATCATTTTGCCTGCCGTCATTCAAAGAATCTTTGTGAATATATTCGCGGAAACACATGCAAGCTGAGCTGTATATATATTACAATAAGTAATATTTCACTTTTCGCATGTCCCTCCGCTCGCTACGGGGGCTCAAGAAAAGGACACTAACCAGGTGCTAACCCAAACGTAACTCAAGACATACCCAAAATCAAGAAAAAAAACTGTTTGCTAACCAAAACTAACCCAAGACATACCCAAAAATCAAGAAACAACCGTAAACAAAAATAAAAAAAAGCCACGGGGTTTGAACCCGGGCCGCCGATAGTCGCTGAATTGAGACCTAACCATCTAAACCTCTAGACCACGACGGCTCTTGCTGAAAATTGATTGCATCGCGAACACATCGAATGCAATATCGCTCGAGTCAACGTCACCTACACTAAATGGCGCTAGTATGCATTTGTAACATTCATATACGTAAAAAAAAATATATAGATAGCATTACATTTAAACAATAAGCGGATTGTGAAGCCAAAGAGTGAGATAGTTATACAATTTTGTTTGACATAAGTCTATCTTTATGTAGGACAGACCGCCGCTGCGCTTGCGTGCCGTTTTCATTTTCTATTGGTGCTGCTGCTACAGGCCGGACCATGATGAGGCCGGACAAACGACAAAACAAACCGAGGAGAAATCAATATGGCGATTTTCTGATTTTTAGCTAGCAAGTTTGTAGTTTGTGTTGTGAACGATTTTTAAGTGATTATTGTTGTGTTTACAAGTTTTGACAATTTAAATATTTGTATTGTATTGTTTTCGAACCAATAATCCTCGATAAGTTATCAGAGATTTTAATTTCTAAGTAGGTAGTTTCAAAAATTATTTTGCATTTTTTAGTATACCTACCTAATCATATTTGTTTTGTATGTAAAATTGTGGTTGATTTATATTTTAATTAAGCCTTTGTAGTTGTAATGAAAACTTTGAACAAAATATTTAAGAGTATGCTTCTTTTTTTCCTGTTGAGCTATTGTTCGCAACCTTATTGACATTTAAAAAAGATTGTTCAACAAAATGATTTGTCAAGTTTTTTTAGACCATGAAAAGTGCTTAGACGTACATTCTACATCAGATAAACTACAGGTAGTTTTTCCTCGTGCTCAAGTATTTTTTGCATACCTAAGTAAAATTTCAGTAACTTATTTTATTTAAATCATGAAAAATTTTAATATTATTCTTTTCATCTTTAAAATAGATTTCCCGTGAAGTTATATCCCCTCAAAAATCTAAGAAACCGTTAAAATACGATGAATAACAAATAAATATTCCTAAGAAACTATTCGTATATCATCTACATATCGTAAAACACATTGTTAAAAAGTGTACTGTATCATATCGCATTCTCATTACTAAAAAAATAATAGCGTTCATATTTTAATGATTTCCGCTTGTATTTCAAATATTTGCATTTTAATTCGTCGGGATCACCAATAGAATAAATCATGTTGACACATGCGCAAATAAGGCATGTCCTTCTTAAAGACAAACTTATGCGAGAAAACACAGCCGTGGTCCAAGAATTTTAATTGTTATTAGTTTATCATTCTTGGCCGTGGTCTATATCTATCTTTTAACATTGACTTCACCGCTGTGCTGATGCGAGCAATATATTTGTTATTATATATATGGTAACATTGGACCTTGATGGCAGCCAAAATGATTACTGTCGCGAGACCCTCAGAAAAAATGTAAACAACATTGACGCTTTTGACGGGCGTGGTTGGGATTAACGCGCTAGTGTCCGAGTAGACGTTTCTCGTACCACATCAGACAGCTGCAGCGTTGCTTGCGCATTTCATTGTTAAAAAACACCATTGGTATTTACGATAACTGTAGCGGTATCTACCGGTATATACAGCGGTAATCAGCTGATTAACGTCGATACGTTCCGATAAATGGTAACTGTCGAACGGAACGGCGCGAGTCGCGAACATATACAAAAAAAGGTATATAAAGTCGCGAATAACTTAAAAAAGGACTTCCGGTTCGTTCTCGGTCGAGTCAACACGTGTCGGGTATCGACCCTTCCGTCCTCAGCTTCATATACATATATGATCAGTATGGGGGGCGCGTGGTGAGCGTTCGGGGACCGTTTTGATTCCCCGAGGAAGAGTCGGACGTCCAGCCGGAGGTTTGAGCCCAGTGCATGTACAAGATTTAAATGTTTGTGAACGTCCAGCCGAGCCGGAGGTGTTCGAACCTTAAAACAAGCCATGCATGTACAAGTCGGAGCCTCCAGGAGTGCATACTCGCCATACTGGAGGGTCTAAAAATAGTATATCTGTCCACCAGGGTGTAACTAATCTGGAAGGGTCGCTCCAGCTCTTGCTATGCCCGGACAGGGGTCTTTACTGGCTGAATTGCTCACGCAAAGGACAATAGCGAGTCGTACTACTACTAAAACCTAAAAAAAGTTCATTATAATGAAGAATAATAAACGTCAAGCTATCCCTACTTTTCAAATATTAGATAGTATAGTGATTCGGAAACTGAAGGCATATAATAAAACTTCCGGTCCTACCGTCGTAGGATGAGCACGTTGGAAACGGATTACAGAATTCGGCACGGGTAGTGGAAGCCATTTTGCTTAGAAAACGTGTTTCAATACTGCGGGGGGAGTCCGGAAAATCGTGCCGGCTGGATAGTGTAAGGGGTGGGTCGCGTATTAGAGGGTGATTCCTACTAGGACACCAGGGTTATTTCCGTTCACGGTAGCGTGGCCTGTGGGCGGTCGGGGGTTTATCCAGCGGGGATTTGGAGTCTCTGACAGAAAGCGGTTATACCTACAGTGTCCGAAGCCCCCTTTCATAGGAAATCAGTCGAACAGTTCATTTGCTGATATTTACGTGCAAGTCGGGAATCAGGCCCAGGCCCGTATTACTGGAGGTTCCCACCGAATAAGGCCCTTCAAACCGGAATAACGTGTAACGAATGTAGAAGGGTAGCTCTACCTCTCGCTAAGCGCCGGACGAAGGGCGGTGCTGGCGTATTGCCTAGTAGCAGAGCCATTGGTTCCCCGAAAGGGGGACTGAACAAACAGGAAACAGGAAAGAATAATAAACGTCAAGCTATCCCTACTTTTCAAATATTACATAGTATAGTGATTCGGAAACTGAAGGCATTATAAATAAAAGAGTTTCAGGTTAAATGCAGAAAACATAAAAGAAAAAATTAACGTGTGTCTATTGAAAAATATATTGAAAATCTTGCTTTTCACTATGATGTTGAAGACATTTCAATTATTTCTTTCTAAAAATGAATGTAATACTAAAATTATTTTCAGAGTTTCGAAAGTATATAAGTAACAAACAGGCCCGCAGGCTATATTTGTAGGTTATGTCAATATAATGTGTAAATAAACCGACATGTACCGACACAAATAGCATAAAGTTGGAGAGCGGTACATGTATCGGTAGATTCAATTGAATTACAGAACGCGGTTGGTTAATGGAACACAAATTAACGAACGCTCAGATACCTTCCGGTAGATACCGCTCCAATTATCGTAAATGTCCCATATCTTTATGGTCTAGCCATTGTCTTTATATAAACAAAGGTCTAGCGAAATGCTGTCAACTGGCCCGTAGCTCAGTGGTTGGAAGCTGAATATGCGATACGGCGGCCCAGGTTCGATTCCATGTTTTTTTTATTTTTAATATTATGTGTAAAACGTTTTTTTTTTTTTCAATTTAGGCATGTCTTGGGATATTTTTGGTTAGTTTCTGCTGGTTGCGTCCCCGTAGCGAGCGGAGGGCCATGCGTAAAGTGTAATATTAGACATTTTTGTCAACAAGGTGATGGGCGCGCAACCTTGAAGCCCTCTGATGTGGTACGAGCAACGATGTTTTTTTCTTCAAACGTCACTAACGTCAGTAAATCCGTCATTACTCGACTGTGTAGGCGGCCGTGAAGTTTCGTTTTTCCTCCGCCGGAGCTTTACTTTTCACTTTTCCGCCGGCGGAGGTAAAAGTGTTGTCATAGCAACATAGATACAATACAAACAGACAACAAAATAAGCGTCAACAACTCAAGATTTATTAAACTACAATTTGTATTTACCCCAATTTGTGACTGCATTTTATTAAAATCACTAATTTAGGAACAAACTGGTTATTATTTAATCGAACTTACTCAATAACTGCTTATCAATACGGAATTAAAACGCAATCGGTGACGCAATCTTAAAAAAATAATTATTGTTGACAGTGTCCACTGACAGCTTTATGTCACATTACTATAGCAACAACCTGTGCCTATTCACCGACACCGCACCGGTCTAAGCCGCCTTGCGAACCCATTTATCTTTAATAATAATTATTATTACTATTAAAAAGAGACGTTTTTGCATTAATTTGTCGACATTTGAAGAAAAAACAGCATATTTTATTTGGAGGAAAAGTTACTTTTCATGGCTTGCTCTCTATTAAACACGAGCGCGCCATGAAAAGTATCACTTTTCCTCCATATAAAATAATATACTATTTCTTGATTTTGGGCATGCGGAGGGCCTTGAGTTTGCATTGCTGAGTGGGTCTACTCGATATTATTTGTACTCTGCCTTCGATATGAATAAACCACCTGTTAAAGCTTGAGCGCTTGAGCTCGGAACGAAATGGTTTCTAGTTGCTTTCGTTTATAGTTATAGTAGCAACCCCGGTCATCAAATTAAAAATTATTATTTATTAAATGGCTGAGGACGTTGTGTCACCATTTATTTATTTAACATTAGTAGGAACTAACAAAAATGTATGAATATTAGCTAAGTAAATATATCTATGAAAATTGTTAAAATATAGTAAAAACGCATAAAATTATGCACCTAAACCTACGTTACAAATAGAAATATAACATATAAAAACAATAAGTACAGAAATGTATACTTAAAATTGAAACAATGTAAATTCGATGTTTCTAATGGGGTCTTACTGCTAATAGGCTTATTGAATTTTTTATCAACATTTTTAATTTTACTCTAAAATAAATGCTTTAAAAGTTTTTCTGGTAGTCATGTCGACGTGGGAAGAATCTTGTACTTTGAAATATTAACTATACAGTCATGGCTAATCTCTAGTCTCCTATCGTCTCATTGTGTAGTGACAGTGGCTCAGCATGCTTCTGAAATTGACAAAAAAATTATATATTAATATTAGTTTGGGTTAGTTCCCACTATTATTATTTAAATGAAGAATAAATGCGACCCCACTTCATGTTCTCATTCCCATAGGACAATCAAAATATTTTGGAATATTATAGTCTTTGATTTTGCAATAAAACCAACTTTGTCAAAAATTTAAAAAATAATAAAATTTTGTCTACGCGAGCTTTGGTACAAATGTAGATTCAGAAGAGATCCCGGATATCCTAATAATCAAGGATGTCAGTCATGTTTTATCCCGAATGAAGAGAGGTCATGCTCCTGGTGAGGATGGAATGGAACTCAAGAAAGATTCAAAGGGTCTGCAAAATAGCAAGATTCTGAATAGTTGATATAACGCTAAAGTTATCATTTTATACAAAAGGATAGACACCCATATTACAGGATTTTATAAGAGCTATCTAACCATGGAATAATAAACTGAAGAGAAGCATCGTACAAACGCAAATAAGTAGATGGATTGATGGTACGAGATAAGCCGGAAGAAGAAGCTGGCTTCAGGTAACAAAATATAGGTTAGAATGGAGAATTGGAGAATACGAGAGGAGGCTTATGTCTAGAACTTAAATTCTCGAGCCATTGGAGCAGTCCTCACATGGGAAGAGAAGTTGTGGTCCATGGAAATAGAGATGTCTTTACATCCCTATGCGCACTCTTCACCACGACGCGAGGGCGGTCCCAATGACTCGAGGATCGTCCCCTGGAGTGGATGACAAAGGAAAAGAGGGGAGATTGAGTTTCAAATCAATTAATTCCTAATATGTGTATAGCCATCAAAATTATTCACTGTCCACTTTACCCTTTCCGGAGGACAATTAAATGAAAGAATACGTATCATCAAAACAGATGACCGAGTCACTACAGCGAGATGGCAATGTAAATTGCTGGATTTTAACTTGAAGAATTATTAATACACTATGTAATGTGACCAATATCAAATCAATATATTATACCATTCGTTTATGTGTCTTATTTTGGAACTTAATCGTTATTTAAACCAATCCTCACGACTAAGAATCTGTCCCTTCTTGACAGAATGGTGAATAACAAAAGTGACGAATAAACACTTTAATAGCGGAATTAGTAAACAAGTATATGAAGTATATTGATATTTTCTGGCCTTTACAATCTAAACAGTATAAACACCGCCACCAGAAGGCACATAAAAATTGAATTGAATTGAATTTTTCTGATAACAAGTTACCAGCTCTCTTTAGATACCTTCCTATAATGAGTAGAATTGAAACCTAGTTAATGCACGATGTCGCTCTGCCGCTCCGGCACAAACTTTCGTATGATACTTTGTCAATTTTTAAATATCTGAATCATCAATGGCCTCCATACACGCCTGACTGGCATCCATTAAAATATTTTCTGTGATCTGTACTTCTGTATAAAGATACATAAAGTCGCTTGTTATACCACGCCGATCTAAGAATTGGGTTACTAACCCAATCTAACCCGGTTCAGCGTATCCGAAATAAGCATGAGATGCGTCAGAAAATGAGTCGAGCAAGGGTCCAGAAAAATTAAATATTATTGGCAGAAAAAACTGGACTAAACGATTTTATAGGGATACGAAATTTAGGATGGGAGTTTCCCATATATCTGGATCAACATAAATCGATCTAAAGCTTTAAGCTTAAAAGAATATTAATATAAAATACTGTCACAACACTTATTTATAGGCTTGGCTGTCCTTAAATTGCTTAAATGCTTGATGCAGCCGTCTTAAAACTACGATGTTTACGGATATAATTAGATTTACTAGAAGCAATAATTCATAGTTTAATTAGGTCCTTTACATCTTGTAATACACATATCGCGCTTCAAGTAGTAGGTATTAGCATTTTATAATAAAAAATGGCATTAGACAAAAATAAGGAATTATATATTGATGAATCAGCTTAACTGTAAAAAGGCCCAATACTCTTTTAACTTCATAAACGATGGCAATTAAGTGTTAAGACTAGGTCGCGAAAGTTTATAATAAAATCACGAATGAATGAGACCCATATTTGCATGACACATTGACGTTCAGATATTTATTATACAGGGTGGCCAACTAAGAATGCGAGGTACTGTATCTGGGAAACTATCCATCGTAGAGACTTGCGGCAAAAAATGTAATTACTAAAACGGTCAAGAGAAAAACCTGGAAAAGATTTTCAAGTTTCTAAAATGACCACTAGGAGGCGTAACTGCAATCTTGAATCTAAAAAAGTGATGTTTCTGTGAATTCCGCTATATTAACCTAATAAAAAAATTCCACATATTTGAAGTTGAGGATAATGTAAAACTTTTTTGTTTAATGCTTTTTGCTGTATCTCTGAAAATAAAGTGGTGGGGGGGTATTCAAAGTTTTTTTAAATAACACCCTGTATCTGCGAAACGGCTAAGCCGATTTTAACAAACTTGGGTTAGTTCAAAGGAGCTATTCTTGGGCTACTAGTTTCACATGTCGCCGCTAGAGGGCTATTTTCGACATTCCGACAGAAATGGTTAATTTTCTCAAAAAAATTAAATGCATTGATATGATTTTTCCCATGAAAAAGTAGCTAAATAATGGCTAAACAAGCTCGCGAAAACCGCATCTCGATATCTTGTTCCTAACTCAAAATATAGGCAAACAAATTTATTACTTACGAAAATCCCTTAATTTTTATTTTTTTTTTACTATATTTATCTCGAATTTTCTCTTTTATAAAAGTTGTGGTCCTGAAAAGGACCGATTTAAAAAAGGAAGGTTCTTAGTGCCCCCGCAAATGCTCGAAATGCTGACCATCACGTTCTATGCATTGCTGAAGCCTCTCATGGGTAGACAATTAATAGAAGCAGGCCATGGAAAGAAAACAAATGAAAATATAAATAATCATCATCATCATCATACATTTTATTTCATTATTAACATTTTTGTAACAGCATAACCTAATATTAACACGTCATTAGTACTAGTATAACTAGGGCCTGTTGTTTCGCCTGGTGTTGTTCGATCAGCACCGTGGCCAACAGGGTACGACGCCCTTAGGGGGCTGTTGTTAGCCTACCTAATTAGTTAGGCGCAGCTGTGCTACGGTTGGCTTGAGTATTACTTGGGAAACCCCTTCAATATCTTTATAAGTTAGTTGATGGCCGGAGCTATATTAGATTAGAATACTTGATTTGTTAAGTAATGTTATTCCCAGGAAGATTATACAAGGAAAAGCAGTGAAAAACCTTGTTTGAACTGCTCTCAGGAAGCAGGAGCTCATATGTTAAAAAGACATTACAATATATACAACATAGACTTAACTACTATATACAATGTACAATATACAAGGTGAAGACTTAGCAGCGTAAGTCTGCTCCGGTATTGTAATAACTTCAGGTTGAATAGGTCGAGCCCCACGGGTCAGGCTGCGGAGTCACGGATGCTTCAGTGGTTGGAAGTCAAGGGTATATGCGATGGGTGCAACTGCGTATTTATTCTACTAGGAGCACCTTTAGCAAGCCCCGCCCCCCGTGTCCGAACACGGTGGTTGGCTGGGCAGGCAGCAGGACTAACACTTGCCCGAAGGTAAAGTGCTCCCGCTCTCCTGATCCTTGGGTTTTCATGTTTTTTTTTCAAAAGATATAGGTTTAGTAACTTAAAAAGGTAAAATTATTGGGATTTTGGCAATGTTTAATGTTAACAAGAAATTAGGTTTATGGAGGCCTTAGCTGCTTATAGAATAAGGTTAGCTCTCGGTATATGGTACCGTGTCGGATAGGGCGCTCGGGGTCGTAACGCTTGTCCGCGATATTAGCAGTGAGCGGTGATCCCTTGATTTGGTTCTCAAAGAACCTACACGCGAGGCCGTCGATGTGTTCCTCGACGTATTCAACGCCTGACCATGCGTGCAGGTCTTCAATTCTGACGTGATCACGTCGTGTCAAGGAGAACGCCGCCCTCAGGTAGCAGTTTTGTATGACCTGTAGTTTACGTTTATGCGTACGAGCCACCGAGCACCATACCGGGGCAGCGTGCAGCAGTGCTGGCCTTACAATTGATTTGTAGAGGATAAGCTTATTGGCAGGGCTCAGGTAAGACCTGCTCGCTACCAACAAGCCTAGTCCTTTCTTGATGCCTTCATTTTTGTTAACAATTGCCGAGATGTGGCGGCTAAAATTCAGTTTAGTGTCTAGCGTGATACCGAGATATTTTACTTGCGTTTTTGGATTTATTTGCGTGTTATCCACTACGAGAGGTGTAACCTCAATGTCCTTACGTTTGCGTGTAATTACAATAAGGTCGGTCTTTTTCGCATTTAGGGAAATCTTCCACCTCTCGTAATAAGGAACGAGCGCATTGATGTGCTCGCTTAGTTTTGACTTCGCCACTTCCGCTATAGGATGCGAGGAGTAAATTGCCGTGTCGTCGGCAAATAGGGCTTTATTGGTTTGGGGATGAGACGGAATATCTGCAATAAAAAGATTGAACAGCAGCGGCGACCATACTGTGCCCTGTGGCACCCCTGCAAGCAGGCTTCTACTTGCGGAAGTGTGTTTTTCCACTCTAGTAACGAAAGTGCGCTCGGCAAGGTATGACGCGATCAGGGATACTATGTGGAGCGGAAGGTTGTGCTTCGCTAGAAGTTTGTAAAGTAACCCCGCGTGCCACACCTTGTCGAACGCCTTCTCGATGTCTAGTAGCAGTAGTGCCACTGACTGTCTCGCATTGAAGCTCTCATATACATCGGTAGCGATCTTCGCGGCTAACATGACAGTGCCATGCCGGCCGCGAAAACCGAATTGCTCAGGGGGCAGGATGTTGAGTCTGTCGACCTCCCCGCTGATCCCCGGCAAGATTAGCCTTTCAGCCACCTTTCCGAGGGTATTCAGCAGAGAGATCGGCCGATATGACGAAGGCAGTGCGAGATCCTTCCCTGGTTTAGGGATGTGTATGACGCACGCTGCTTTCCAGGATTTCGGGAAATGTTGCAGCCTGATTGCCGCGTTAATTATATGCATAAGATGGATGATTGACTTCTTAGGCAAGTTTTTCAGGACTAAGTTCGGAATGTTGTCCGGGCCAGGAGCTTTATTTCTCGGCAAACGACAGAGAGCTTTGCGGATATCCGCCGGAGTGACTCTCAACTTATCGTAAGCTGACGGAGGGATGGGATACTTCTGTTGTTTAAAAACGCTAACAACAGAGCTATAATGTGCCTGCTCAGGAAGGGTGTCAGGCGACTCGCTGCAGACGCCCTCCAGGTAGTCAGCGAAGGCCTCCGCTTTTCCCAGATCGCTTACGACGTCTGAATTACGATATTTAATCGCCGGAATTCGCGTACTACCTCCGCGGACACGCCTGGCGAGCTTCCACAGCGAGCCATCATCCCTGCTGACAGAATTAATATATTCAAGCCATGTCTGGCTTCTATATTCCCGGATTTTAACCCTTATTTCCTCCGTCAGCGCATTGATGCGAGCGGATCCCATTTGTGTCCGGTTTCTCTGCCATCGGCGTCGAAATCGGTTTCTGAAAGCTATAAGTTCAAGGATAGGTTCGGGTAGGGTTTCTGTCCTAGGGTGGATGGTAACCCTAGGGCACATAGCATCACCGATGCGCTGGATATTAGTTGTAAGCTTTTCAACTTCATTCTCAAGTTCCTGGATTGACTCTATTTGCCCGGGGACGACAGTTAACTCGTTTAACCTAGCTCGGAACTCTCTCCAATCAAGACCCCTGTACGAAACGACGGTGTCGCTCGAAGTAGAGACCCTACAGTACAGGCCAATCTTGATCGGAAGGTGATCCGAGTTTAGGGTGTTTATTTCCTGTAATTGAGTAGTTCTTATCGCTCCCCGAGTAATAGCAACATCCAGGAATGAGCCATTGCGAAGATAAGTGGGATTTGGAGTTCTATGACAGGACATTTCCAGATTATTTTCGACTATACCCTTAAGTAGTCTACCCCTGCCGTTGGTTCTGCCGCCCCAATCGGCGTGCGTGGCGGTAAGGTCGCCAATTAGCAGGGATACTCTGTTTTGCGGTAGTAAAGCAAGGATATCGTTTTCCGTGAGGCGGAGGGTCGGAGCGGCGTAGCAGCCACATACACGCAGGCCGCTCTCCAGTTCAATGCTGACATGTTCTATCACGGAATGTACGTTATATACCCGCCGGTAGCGGATTGACCTGTGTATGAGGCAAGCCACGCCTCCTCCGGCTCGATCGAGCCTATCAAATCTCTCGATATTATAGTTCCTAATCTTAAAAGTAAAATTAGGAGTTAATCTCGTTTCATTGAGAAAAACAATCTGAAAATTGGAGGTTTGCATAAAATTACGGAATTCGCCCATTTTGGGCCTGATGCTATTACAATTCCAACTGGCTACTGTGAGCATTATATATCAAATCTTTGGTACTCGAACGAGAAAAAGCGTATCGAGGCTTGCAGGATTTCTGCTTTATCGCCTCGACACGCTTCCAGCATGTTCGAGTAACAATCCAAGGCCAAGAATAGTTGGTCCAGGTTGACTAGGTTATTAATTCTATTTACAACGTTATTAAGGTTACTCATAGTATTAGCAATATTTACATGGTTAACATTTTTGTTGTTATGATTATTTCGGTTCAAGCCAACGCGTGCAGAGCCACTAACCTGTACATTGTTATTTGCTTGAGGTTGATTTTCATTGTTTTTCTGTGCGTTTCTGTTACGTAGGGGTGGGAACTGTCCATTGTAGTCCTCTTCACGGTGGCCATTGTTTAGGCCTTGGCCCCTACTTGGGCCGTCTGCTACTAGTCCGGGTGCTTTGCTCCTCCAGGCCGGGTTTGCCGGCGGCGGCGCTGGTTTGTAGGCGGGTTTGGTTTGCCTTGCTTTGTTCCCTGTTGTCTCTATAATGTTCAATTTGTAAACATACACAGGGCACTCCGTGTCAATAGAGCGGTGGGGGCCCCCGCAGTTTACACATTTTAAGAAGTTAGCGGAGCACTGCGTGATGTCGTGAGATGCTGCACACTTGCTGCAGGCAGTTTTTCGACAGCAGTACGACTTAGCGTGGCCGTACTGCTGGCAGTTTTTGCATTGCAAAACTGCTTTCCCGGAGCGTCTGGCTTCCCACGTCACTCTGACGCACATAAGTGTTCTAATTTCACTATTTAAACGGCGCAGAGTATAATCAGTTCCTAGAATTACTAGGAACATTGGTGTTCTTGTTTTCCTCATTATGTAAATGTTCTTGGGGGTGAAGTTATACTCTTCTTTAAGAGCTTCCACGATGTCTTGCTGTTGAATTTCCCCGTCAAGCCCGCGTAGTACGAACGCTCTGGATTTTTCTTGCGATTCTGCGTAGGTTTGGAATTCCGTACTTTCCTGTGCAAGGGTGCGCTTTAACGTGTGGAGATCGTTGGCGTTTTCACAATATACAATTACAGAATTTTTGGTATATTTTAATTGGTATTTATTAATACGCATTTCCTTTAGATCTTCTCTTAGTTGCCGGTGATCAGCCGGTCGCCCCTTAATAACGACAGGGGGTAAGGATTGTATTTTTCGCTTAGGGGTGGCTTTGCCCTTATTGTCAGCTGCCGACTTTCGTTTGATCCCTGCAGAGGCTGAGGTAGATGCTACACTTATAGTGTCCTCATCCTCTGTATTGATATCCTGTAAGGGTTCGTAGTGGTTCGAGGTCTCAACAGGGGGTTGTGCCCTGTCAAGGGTGACAATTTTAAAATTACGTTTGAAAGGCAATTGTTTAAATGGGGTTTTGAAAATATTTTTGTCACTTTGGCTTACCAGGGTAGCAGAAGGTGGTGCCATTAAGTTACGCTCGCTTTCTTGTATTTCAGGTTGCCTAGCAACTTCTTTGCCGCAGAAACTATCTTTGGTTTTTTGTGTTGCTGGTCGATCGGTCAAGGTGACCTTTGGTTTTTTCACGGTTTCGGAGCCTAGAATGCCAGTAGGACTGGCCTTCTTTTTCTGCCCCGTGTCGATTTTCGCCGAGATGGTCTTAATACGTGCGGGATGGGTATCCCGAAAGTGCTGGCGCACTTTCGAAACTAATTTTCGAGTATCTATGTGGCTTGAGTCACACTCCCTGAGATTCTCGTAATCGAGTCTGCACTGTACGCAGACTTCAGCGAAGTTTTTACATCTACTTCTGATTTTCCGTATTGAAACTTCTGTGAGATTCGAGTCTGGGATAGACTCCATCGAAATATTGGATTGTGCGTCGTCATTTTCCGATACGTCTCCCATTATAGGGGCAAAAGCCGGGGATCCGTCCCCGGAAACTACAAAAGTGTGGGTATAAAACCCTTCCTGGCCTTTACTGATTACTATAAGAGCAAAAAGCAGTCCGAATACAATGTATAAAGATACAGAAATCGTGATTTAAAAATCCGAACTTAAACCACAGTTTTTGCCGGAACTAAATAAAAACAACAATTTTACCGGAGCCAACTAAAAACGATCCGTCGCCAACGCGATTCACGATCGAACTATCCATATAAATATAAATAATAATTCTTCCTCAAATTGTCAATAGTTGTCAATAGTTTCGCTTTATTTTGAGCAATTTTTGTGTTTACAAAATGCGTTTCACGAATGATGAAGCTGTTGATATGCTTGCGGTTTATTTTGAATGTCTTCAAAATGCCGCAGTAGCTAATAGTATATTATTTTATATGGAGGAAAAGTGATACTTTTCATGGCGCGCTCGTGTTTAACAGCCGAACGGAGTGAGGCTGGTAATAGAGAGCAAGCCATGAAAAGTAACTTTTCCTCCAAATAAAATATGCTGTTTTTTCTTCAAATGTCGACAAATTAATGCAAAAACATCTCTTTTTAATAGTAATAATATCTAATTATTATTAAAGATAAATGGGTTCGCAAGGCGGCT